>JAJEJO010004265.1:410768-451973 GCA_020662805.1 Glaucomys volans | reverse complement strand
TGTGATTTTGACTGCAAAATATGTAAAATACACATCCCCCGATTCTCAGGTTCTATCTCAGCAAACCAAGTTTCCAACATAACTTTTTTAAAGGTAATGTTTTTAGAAAATATTTTAAATAATGTAAAGTTCATAATGTAACTAAATTAATGCCTTTTAAATATTCTATAAAGGAATGCAAGGATGACTATATGATTTGATTAAGAATTTGATTGGTTGGATGTTAAAACATGTAGGGCAATTTCTTTTTCTGTGCCATTATTATTTTTGATGCCTGTCTTTGAAATATGCATCTCCCTAGAGGGTAAATAAGGTGCACTAAAAATATATAAAATAGGTAGATCAAAAGCCAGTGTTTCTTGTCAGTTACCTCTTACACGCTACCATTTATATTTCCAACTTCCAGCACTTCAAATTTATATCCAACCAAATATATCAACTTTCCCTAAATTTGCATTCCTCTCTAGTACCTCAATTCTTTTCTTTATCTCTCATATACACAGCAACCAATTTAGGTCCATTCTGATTCCTTTATATATTTTTATCCCTCCTCCTTCTCTTACACTACCTCCTACTCCTGTGTCCATTCACACTATAGTATGTTTCACCTCTACTACAAATTTTTAATTGTTTTTTAACCGGGCTGTCTCTGAATTTGCCCCTACTCTAGTCTATTTATTGATCAGCTGTTCAGAGTCTGTGAATCTCCGGCCCTTGTCCTTGTAAAGTGATGCAGGCCATGGTGAGAAGGGCCTATGGGAGCATATGGAAGTGAGCAAACCAGACTTTCTGGCTCCTGACCAAAGAACAAAAGGTGTAGTTTGGCTTCCATTCTAGGACTTTTGTCAGTAGTGGATAATCATATAAAGAAGCAAGAGGGGATGAATGAATATACGCCAGACCAAGAAGATTTTATACAAAGAGAAAATGTGTTTTGTTTGAGAAACAAAGACTACAGTGGCTGGTTGATAGAGTAAAAGAGGTATGACTGCAGAGATAAGGACAGAGAAGATACTCTTTGCCCATAAGGAATTTGGATTTTTATCCTCATAACATTGAGGAGATAGAGCAGATTTAAACTGGGTAGTAACATGATTGTATTTGCAATTTAGAAAAATAATCAAAACATCTCTTACCAGGCATGCAATAGATGGAATAGGAAAGAACAAGACTAGAAGGAGAAAACGAATTAGGAACCTATTGCAGAAAATCAGGGAGAGATCATAAAATCAAACCAGGTAGTAGCAACAGTATACAGAATAAAGAGACATTTTTTTGAAATTAAAAGAAATGCCAGGGCTGAGATTGCAGTTAGGTGGTAGAGCACTTGCCTAGCATGTGTGAGGCACTGGGTTCGATTCTCAGCACCGCATACAAATAAATAAATAAAGGCTCAACAACAACTAATTAAAAGATATTTTTTTAAAAAAAATGCCAGGTTTTGTTGGTTTGTTTAATGTGCAATGCAAGGAAGAGAAAATAGTCAGGAAAGAGTTTTAGCTTCCCGCTTGGTCAATGGGGTAGATGATTGTACCATTCGCCAAGAATGAAGATGGAAACAGAGGACCAGATTTAAGGTGGGTGGGCACAGCTCTGTTCAGGCTCTTGACCTGCTTTTAAATTCATCATTCCATCCACTTGGTGCTAGAAGCATAGAGACCAAACAAAGCAATGCCTTCCCTTAGTCAACTTATGCTTATCCACTTCTACAGTGTTATCATACACACACTATCAAAATTAAGAAATCCTTAGCTTCTAGCACTTCCAATGTTTGCATTTCAACTGACTGTCACTTAGAAATAATTTCTAGCAAGGGAAATACAGTTGCTACCATAACTAATGATTAATGAGGCTTTTACTTGAAAGTGGTAAAATACTTTGGCAGGCTTTTGAATGTGAAAGCCTTCATACCCACAGAAAATTATTCTACTCCCTGTACTCCTTGAGGATTATTATGGAACAAAAATGTTGGCTTTCTCTCAGTTAACATCTGAAGAATCATCCAGGGCAGTGATGAGCAATTGATTGTATTTAGCATTCCGCGGGGATGTCAATGGCACACAGATAAGAGGATAGCTGTGACGTTCATTACCTTCATTACCATCACGACTGATGAAGGGGAATTCATGGATAAAACATCAGAGAGGATTGGAAAGTCTACAACAGAATAGAATGTTAATGATTAATTAGCATCCATGGAAAAGCAAGGCAGAAGTCAGCCTTAGACAAGAGATGAAAGCCACATCCTGGGAGGAGAATCTTTCGTGCTTGTGGTACATACCTAAGTCATCATTTGTGATATGATACAGTGGAAAGAACTAGGACTTCAGAGTCAGGCAGACATGAGTTCAGATCATAGGCGTGACATTTTAAGCACACTTTAGGTATCTCACAAACACAAAGTCTCATGTATACAAGGGAAAAACCAATTTCAACTTTATAGGTGATTTTGAGTTTTAAATACATGTACAGCCATATGGAAAGCATCTAGTAAGTGCTGATTTTATAGTTAAACATTTGTTAATAGGCTGCTCTCATTATTAAATATTTAGGGGATAAAAGTGGTAACTTAGAGAATGAAAATATATATTAGACTATGTATTAAGCACTGCATTTTTCTGTAACATGCTTTTAGCTAGTTAATTTTCTGTATTCATTTACAATTTTTATATTTTTTAGGACTATTATGTATAGCATTTCAATTAATTATTCCAACCGTCTAATTAGTACTCTTCTTGCCTATAATACAAATAAGGTAATTGAGTTTCAGACTAGTCAACAGTTTGGCTCCAAAATCACAGGATGAATAAGCAATGAGTCTTAATCAGATTTCAAGTCTCCTAATTTCTAATGCCACATCTTGTTATTACATTGAATGTCTGTTTTAACCAATAGCTGATAGCACAATTTGTTTCAGCGTGCTAGCATGGAAGTTTTATCCCTAGTTGGGACAAGTCTGTATCTTTACTGTAGTTAGGTGTATATGTTTGGTACAGATGATTGCAGAGCTAAATGAGAAGGAAACAAAATTCATCAGAATTGTCAGCTTGAGAATTAACTCATGAAGAAATTCCCATAGTTTTCTTTCTCTCTTCTTTTTTTCTCACCATATGGTATAAAGTTTCTAAGGTTCTTCTCCCCAGAAATTTCTACCAAGATGCTTATAGCCAGACTCAGTCAAAGATGAACAGAGGTTTGAACAGATGCTCAATGAGTTTGAGCCACTGGAAATGATCCATATGGATATTAATGAAGCTGTTCAGTTCTGGAAATCTGACTTAAAGACCTTCCTTGATGCTTTTTATATATTTGGGTTGAGTTCAATCATCATCAATGATGATTTCAAAGGAGCAGTCTATGGTTTTATTTTTATTTACATTAGCAAATTATCATATTTAGCCCCAGAGCATGGCCTTTAAAAAAAAGGTGCAATAAAGCAGCAATACTTATGATGTGTAGCCTTGTGCACAAACACACACACACACACACATACACACACATTTGGTATTCATTTTGTATTGCATCTTGGGCGGGCATGCCAACCAAATAAAGCCAAGTTAGTAATGAATGGAACTGAACTGAGAAAGAATATGAGAATCACATGTATAGATATGAGAATCATGTGTATGAATATATATGTACATACACACGTGTGTGTATGTGGTTCTCATTTTCTTTCTCATATTCTCATTATTTTAGTTGTAAAAATAACTAAAACAACTTCAGTAACCATTAATAAGATAATGATTGAATATCATATATGTAGCCATTAAATAGAATGATTTATATTTCCAATCATTCATTTTTAGCGATTTCCATCCTGCATAATTAAGAAAAGGAGGATTCACAGATGTGAATATAACAACATGACATTTTTAAAAAGCAATGACAAAGTGCCATCCAAATATTAATATGTTTTCCTATATAATTTTATGAGTGTGATAAACATATAAAAGGTTACCACCAAGTTATTAATGGTTTAATAAAAGAAAGTAGGATGGAGGAGGAGAGGTAATAAGCAGTAAACAGACAAATGAATAAATAGCTGTGGATAAAAAGTAATGATGCCTGTGATAATAAGTAATATATGTATAATGATCCTTTCTAATGTATATAGAAAGAAAAGACCAATGAATATTAATAGTGGCTCTCTCTGAATACCATATTTTAAAAAATTGAAAATTGGTACAGAGAAGAGAGGGGGTGGGGCAGGTGGGTGGGCATGATGTAGTTGACACTGGGCATTATGATCTGGTTATTTATTTTGAGAGTTCCCCAGAGACTCCCCAGAGACCATTACCCACAGTCTCTTTAGAATGATAATTTAATGATAGATAGATAAAATCTATCTTCCTGTTAGAAAGCCTGAAAATGTTAAGATTTTTCAGTATGCCCAATGTATTCTTTCTGGACAAGTAACTGAAAGTTCTAAGAGATATGAGAATTGCCTGATTCTTGAAATGGATATTATCAGCCCCATAAAAAGCCCTTCTTTTCTACCCTATGAATTTTAAGTTGAAAGTTGTTAAAACCTCATTTTCCTTCAACAAACTGATACCAGACCTAGACTCCTTACTATAAATGGCTCCTTCCTAAGCTCTGTAGAAGATCACAAAACAAACAAAAACACCTTCCTGGGCTAGAAAATGATACATGACTTTTTTCATCTCTTTTAAGTAGTATAGAGTTTTATAGAATGCTGATTTAATTCTGATCTTCATGTCCTTTCTCTGCTGAGCTTACTTCATAACTAGCTTGGATTTCTTGAGTGGCCATGCACACCAATACTGATTCTAATTCTAGTTGTACATTTATAGTCAGCTAAGAATGGTCAATCAACACCACCACATCCACCACATTCTGAATTTTCTACTACATATCCCATGTATCTAATTTCATTTCTGCTTTTATTTAGATATTGAGGAAAATGAAAACACTAATTTTCTATGAACCTCTGGAACTAAGGACCTTAAAAAACTTATACATCATATCCAAATATGTGGTTTTAAATTTCAGTTAAGTTTATGAATCATTCTTCTGATGAACAAATCACCAATTTAATATTTGATTATTTTTAATATTGACTAACTCAGAAATGAGTCCCCATTTTTAAAGCTTTAGAATAAGTAGTGTATACTTCTAAACTCATGAGAGTTATTGCTGGAAATATCAATAAAATTTTGATACAATCAGAAATGCACATATTAATATTGTATAAAAATATATTAATTCATTCCTAAAGAGTAAATTTGTTTTAAAGTCCATGGGCTTTTTATTATCTCCTAGAAATTTATCAGTTCCCAATTTTAGCAGGAATTATCAATCCATTCATCTTGAGTTGCTAGAGAACAGAAATATTGGATTATTAATTATTTTAGTTATCTTAAAGTCCCCATGAATGGTATCTAATGATGACCAAATTTTCAAAAAATTGGAACACAATAAAATGATTTAGCACCAGCACACTTAGTGCTGATATAAGTGTCCCAAACACAGTGCACTACTTAATTCACACTTGAGTAACCTATTTAATCATCTGTTATCTATCATGTACTGTGCTAGCATGCAAAAACATGAACTTTGCCCTTGAGGAACTCAAAATCTAGTGGGACTGAGAAAGTATTACAAAATTATGTGGTGAATGCTACAATCAAAGAAGGAGAAGAGTGTTGTGGGAGAGACCACTCCTGGAATCAGATTTCCCAGGAGTTTTGGCCTCTTGTGAACTCAGACCATCCACAAGGTGAGCTACTCCATTCCCACAACTTCACCCATCACACAAGGCTCACACAGCTGAGCTTCTCCTTGAGCCCTCTCTTCTGTATTCTGAAGCAGAACTCCTTAGTTGGCACCTCTACATGCATGTGCTACTGACACCTATGATGTAAACTTATCCAAAATATGTTAGTCATCTTTAGTCCCTAATCTTTAGCTCTTCTTATTGTAACCTATCTCCCTACTCAGGTCAGAAACCTGGTGGACATCCTGATGTTTCCCTTCTTTCTCCTTAAACTTCCATCTTAAATGGTTACCAAGTGTTGCTCTAAATGTCTCCTATATTTTTCTTTCCTTCATTTCCCAATCAGTGCTAAGTGAACTCTGACTTATTTATTCTTAAGAGTTTGTTAAACTCAGTAGATTTATCTCTTTATTAGAAAAATTCCAATGGGAAAAAAAAATAATGGAACCACTCTGAGTTCTTCAAGATCTTGAAATGGAAAGACTTCAGGCAGAGAGCAGGTAATGAAGACCTGAGAAGTTTGAAAATAAAAAATGCTGTCTTTCCCACTGGCCTATGACTTCCTTGAGGCAGAGAATGTATATTAGTCAGCTTTTTCTCCTCAGCATCTGGCATAGTACAACTCTCTCAGTATAGAAAACAGTCATTAGTTGTTGCCAGAATGGATTATTCATTCTAATTAACCTAAACTCTTTTGAATTCGAGGTTTCTAGAAAATTTTCTTTAATTGAAGTCCAACATTTCAATCACTATGTCTTATCATAGAAATGACTAATTTTTTGACTTCTGATTATTTAGATCCTAGAATATAAGGCATTTAATCTGTCACTATGGGAAACCAATTTTATCCTAGCCATTTTAAGAAATTGAATTCTAAAACTTAAAAAAGCGTTTTACATTTCTAATAAAAATGAATATTTATAATTTGAAGAGATTACCAATGATGAAACCCCTTTATTTGTATGGTCCCAGAGTTTCCTGTGGTGTGTCTCATGCACATCAATGCTTTGGAACACAAATACATACTTGAGCTGGTATGTCAATGCCATATGCGTCACATGTATGACAATGTGCTCCATGTGATTTCCTTAGATGGTTCTCATTTGGTATAGGATCATAACTCCAAACGTTTTTGTTTACCTACTGAGTTGATTAATTCCAAACATTTTCAGAACACAACACAAGACTGACTACAATGTCTGACTACATAAATGGATAAACCAAATGGGGCTATTTAGAATGAGACAAAGGTAAAAGAAGATTATGTTCCCTGAGGCACACTCTAGGCTGCAGTTTGTGAGAAAAATCAATAATAAGTGAGGACATGAGCTTTGACAGTAATGGTTATGAAGAATTCATGTATTTTAAAGGTATCATAACAAAACATGGTTAAAGAATCAGTATAACAAACACAGATCAATAGTTGACACTAGACAATATAAAAATAAAAGATTAGAAATTAATGGCAAACCTGAGGATAAAATGACTTTCTTCTGCTCCATGTACTTAAAGATTATGTTGGTATGCAAAATATTCTTATAAACAGAAGGTTCATTAGAAGCAAGTGTTTTGTGACTCATTTCAATTATAGTTTTGATAGGAAGTAAATATATATTCCTTCTCTCTTTGCTCTTCCAGTTAATAAACAAAATAAAACCAAAATATGTGTGTGTACCTTATTTTAAAGTTACTAAATGTATTTAGGTTTCAGATCCTTCCCCCTGTTTTGAGTTCAGGGAGATGAATCAAGTTGATAAAGTTTCCTTTAATATACATAATTATTTAATATACATAATTATTGCTTGTGATATACATTTATGTCATAATATAGATAGAATGATCTGCATCAGTATTATGCCTTTTTCTGGTTGGAGGCAATAAAGATTGCTTCAACTTGACCCAAGGAAAGTGGGGTTAGATATAATGATAGAGAGGGATCATAAGAAGCTAAGTATTGAACATGTCCAGACCTCATTCTCTAAAATTGAACTTGGCCCTCTATGGCCATTTTCTGCATCTTTCTGTTTTCTTTTTTTCACTATATGCTGACTCTTTCCTCTTTTCACTCCTAGTCTCATCTTTCATAACCTCACAGTAGCAGTGCGGTTCTAAATCTGTGACATGACCTTTGTGCTTTGTCCCATAGCTCCTGCCTCATATTCCTTGCCCAAAAGCAAATATCTTAGGGAGGACTCTGATCCATCTCATCTTTTTGTGTTGGGCATATGTTTTTTGACTGCCTGTGGACCAACCGTTCTTCCAGTTGCTATGTACTTTCCATTCCCAAGTGGGAAAAGAGCAGGGCCCCATGATATAGGATGCGGCCATGCTCAATCATCAGGAGGTGTAGGCAGAGTACTCTCAACAGAGATTGCTGAAGTGGGAGGTAAATTGTAGTATAGCTCTATTACAATTGACCTTTCAGGGAAAGTAAACTTAGCGTTGCAAAGAACAGATTTCAGAGCTCAGCTAAGCTGGCCTAAATATTTCATGGGGAACATGGATTTGTGCTTTGAACCTTTTATAATGTATATTAAAGTAGATGAAAATAAAATATAAATGTGAGCCAGGGCCTTGGTCCCAAAAATATATATATAAATATATAAATTAATAAAGTCTTTCTTGAGAACAGTTTGAAAAGTAGGGCTTGATTGTGTGATCCTTTTGTGTGGATGCAATAGTACTAGATGTTAAAGTAATATATTGTCTTTTGGCTAATATCGTCATGGTGATTGCAAGTGCAGACTACTTTTCCAGTCCACGGTGAAGTCTCCTTAGATCCTTAGAGCTCATTCTGGTAAAATGCATACCTCAATATATTTGCCTACAAGATGTTACCTTTTTCCCTATTCCAAAAAAATAACGTAATGGATTTTTATCAAATGATTTCTCTCTTTTTCTGTCTCTCTCTGTCTCTCTCTGCCTCTCTCTCTCTCTCTTTTGGTATCAGGATTGAACCCAGAGCAAACTTACTCATTGAGCCACATCTCAAGCCCTTTTTATATTTATTTAGAGACAGGGCCTCACTAAGTTGCTTAGGGATTCACTAAGTTTCTGAGGCTGGCTTTGAACTTGCAATCATCCTGCCTCAGCCTCCCAAACTGCTGGGATTACAAGTACCTGGCCTTCTATCAAGTTTTTCATGGTAAATTAGAAAATGATTTAACCATCTGCATCAGCATTCCATAGCACACAGTGTTTAGGATATGTTAAAAGTTTAGAGTAAACAAGTCATTGTAAAACGAATTATGTTTTTGTGAATTACATTATTCATAAAAATAATGGTAGAATATTTTTAAAAGTTTTACTGATATCGATAGGAAGGATATTTCACTTAAGGCAGGATTTCTCAACCTTGACAAGGAGAGTTTCTCAATTATGGACACTGTGCACTGGCCAGTGCACTGCTCATTGAGTTTCATTGAGCACTACTAATTCTTTATTCCCTTTCTCCCTTTTGCTCAGTGATTCAAATCCTCTCATGCCTGAATTAGCCTGACCAATTTCATTAACAAACTCATATCTGTTAATCCCATTAATTTCCCTCAGTGTCAGAAAATACCCAATGGGCCATAGGTTCTAGTATGTCACTCTTCCTGTCAAGGAGTAGCTGAGACACTTGAGAAAACTGGTTGAGTACTTTGTAATAGTTTCAGGTGTATACCTGGAGTAAAAATCATTTTAACTCTCTTGGAAAAAGAGCAAAAATTTTTTATGAAAAATCTCTCCTTTTTAGAGTGCTTGAACTTTTGATTAATAGAAAACTCATTAGGCAAGAAAAAATACAGCAATTGTAAGCTTTCTTAAAATTTTGGACACACCAAAATGAATTCATAAGCTTTATTATATTCAGATGTCACTGTTCACGTTTATATTAAGGTGAATGTAGGAAGAATAATTTATCGAAAACACAGTAAATAGTTTTCCTGACTTGAAATCATGAATTTCCTCTCCTGGAGAATTAGCCAATCTCACAAGTCTGTTGTGTGAACAAAAAGTGATAATAGATACAAGACGACTATGAAAACCACAGAGCACAGAGCACACTGCAAGAGAGATTGTTATCATGGGTGGGTATAATATAAATAGTAGAGAAAGGAGATTCTGCTGTATTTTAGGTCTTTCCATATGTCCATCATTATTACTGCAATCATCAGTGTCTTCAAAAAGGTTTATTAAGGTTAGTAATTTATATATCCATATTTCAATATATCATAGAATCAGGTCCTAGATGAGGCTACTAACTCCAGAAATGCACAAAAAGAACAGATTTGAAAGGCATTTGTCCCATATCACTCACTTCTAGATGCTACATACTAGACTATATAAGGTGCTTCTGGATTATTTATTATTGCAAATTGGGTAAATATCTGCTTTAATTTACATCCATGATGTGATTTTTATTCAATATTTATTGAAAATAAAATGAATTATGTATAGCAAAGCTCTCTTTATTTGTCTATGGTGGGGGGGTAAATGGTATCTAGTAAGGAGAGAAGAAAAGTCTACACACACACACACACACTCACTCATGCGTGTGTATGCAAATCTATGGAGAAATTATTCATGTTTACATTATCTCATATTTATGTTATTTTATTTTTCCATTCCCCAATGTTTATTTACCACAAACTACACTTTAATTGCACATTTATTCTTAAAGTATTATTTTGCATTATTTATAAAGGACAAATACAATTTTATACATTTATCATATACAACATAAGTTTTGAAATATGTACATATTGTGAAATGGCCAAATTTAGCTAACTAACATATGTACTACTGCACACTTTTTAATATTAGAGCTTTATAATGTTGATAGTATTTGGGTTCGTTTTGACAAAATCATACATGCAAGGAATTCGATTTCAATCACCACTCTTCCCCCTTTTCCTCACCTCCTCCCTACCCTTTTCTCCCTCTTCTACTCTAATAAACTTCTTCTGTTCTATATATATGTAAAGATGAGATCCCCTTCAGTATTGTTATATCTGAATATAATATGATTTTGTTAAATTCATTTTACATTTCTTTCCCTTTCTCTTCCATCCTCACTCTCATTCTCCTTCTTCCACTCCACTAATCTCTATCTTTTTGGGAGGTGGGTACAGGGATTGAATTCAGGGATACTCAATCACTAAGCCACATCCCCAGCCCTATTTTGAATTTTATTTAGAGACATATTGTCATTGAATTGGTTAGCATCTTGCTTTTGCTGAGGTTGGCTTTCAACTTGAGATCCTCTTGCCTCTGTCTCCTGAGTCACTGGGATTACAAGCGTGTGCTGAAGCCACTGGCTAATCTTTACATCTTTATTATATCTAATCCTTTCCCCAACCACCTTCTTTCCCTTATTTGGCTATAGCTTCCATATATGAGAAAAAACTTTCAACCCTTCAATTTGTGCATCTGGCCATTTCGTTTAGCATGATTTTCTCCATTTCCATCTATTTGTTAGAAAATGTTATTAATTCATTCTCCTTCACCATTGTGTATATATGCCACATTTTCTTAATTCATTGATCTATTGATGGTCATCTGCATTGATTCCATAATTTGGCTGTTGTGAATTATGCTGCTATGAACATTGAAGTGGATGTGTTGCTTATAGTATGCTGATTTTAGATCTTTTTGATGAATACTGAGAAGTGGGATAGCTGGGTCATATGGTGGTTCCATTCCTAGTTTTTTGAGGAATCTCCATATTGCTTTCCAGAGTGATTTCTCTAATTTGCAGTCCCACCAACAATGTAAGAGTGTATTTACTACTTATTATTATTAGTGGTCTTGATAATTGCCATTCTGACTTGTGTGAGATGAAATCTTAGTGTAGTTTTGATTTGCATTTCCCTGATTACTAGAGATGCTGCACATTTTCATCTATTTCTTGGCCCTTTTTGTGTCTTTTTTGAGAAATTGCTGTTTAGTTCTTATGCCCATATATTGATTGGGTTACTCACTTTTCTTTTTTTGGACACTGAGTTTTTGAGTTCATTATATATTTTGGATATTAATCCTCTGTCAGAGAAGTAGCTGGCAAAGATTTTTCTCCCATTCCATAGGCTCTCTCTTCATTCTCTTAATCATATCTTTTACTGTATGGAATCTTTTTAAGTTGATGGTATCCCACTTTTTGACTTGATTTTATTTTTGGAGCTTTAGGAAAAATATTGAGGAAGCTGGTGCTTGCACTTATATGATGGAGTGTTAACTCTGTGTTTTCTTCTAGCACTTGCAAGGTTTTTGGTCTATTTTCTAAGTCTTTGATACATTTCGATTTGACTTTTTTACAAGATGAAAGAGAGTGATCAAAATTGATTTTTCTACATATAGAAACTCAGTATTCCCAGTACTAATTACTAAAAATATAAAAATACATACTCTTTCACCTCTGTCAATTATCAGATGACTGTAAATATTGAGTTTGTCTCTGTGTCTTCTGTTTTATTCCTTTGGTCTTCCTTTCTATTTTGATGCCAATGCCATGCCATGCTGTTTTTGCTACTATACCTCTGATTATAATTTGAGATCAGGTATTGTGATGTCTCTGGTATCACATGTCTTTTTCAGAATTGCTTTGGCTATTGTGAGTCTCTTATTCTTCCAAATGATTTTAAGACATTTTTTTTCTAGTTTTGTGAAGAATGTCATTGGCATTTTGATGGGGGTTTCACTGAATGTGTATATTTCTTTTTGTAGTATGGCCATTTCAACAATATTTTTAAAAATTTTTTTAAATTTTTGCAGACTTCATTTTGACTCATTGTACACATATGGGGTACAAATTTTCATTTCTATGGTTGTGTATGATGTGCATTCATACCATTCTTATTAATCATACATGTACATAGGTTAATGATGTCTGTCTCATTCTACCATTTAATTCGGCCTATCTAAGAACATTGAAGGTCTGTCTGTCTTCTAAGCTCATCTATTTCTTTCTTCAGTGTTCTATAGTTTTCTTAGTGGAGATCTTTCAGTGACTTAGATTAATTCCCAGGTTTTTTTTTCTTTCTTTCCATCTTTCTTTCTTTCTTTCTTTCTTTCTTTCTTTCTTTCTTTCTTTCTTTCCTTCCTTCCTCCCTTCCTTCCTTCCTTCCTTCCTTCCTTCCTTCCTTCCTTTCTTTCTTTGAGGTTATTGTGAATGTGGTGGTTTTCTTGATTTATTTCTTAGCTGAATCACTGTTGGAGTATAGTAAGGCTATTGATTCATGACCTTTTTCTTGTATCTTGCTACTTTGCTAAATTCATTTATGGATCTAGAAGTCTTCAGGTGAATTTTTGGGGTCTTCTAGATACAGGATCATGTCATCAACAAACAGTGATAGATCAATTTCTTCTTTTCCACATTTATCCCCTTAATTTCCTTCTATTGCCTAGCACTGGATAGAGTTTTGGGAATGATAATGTAAAGAAGTGGTAAGAGTAGACATTCTTGTCTTGTTCCTGATTTTAGAGGAAAAGTTTTCAGTTTTCCCCATTCATAATAACATTGGCTATGGGTTTGTCACATATAGCCTTTATAACCGAGGTAAGTTTCTTCTATCCCTAGTTTTTCCAGTGTCTCTAACATGAATGGATACTGTATTTTATCAAAGGCCTTTTCTGTATCTATTGAGATGATCATATGATTCTTGTTAGTCTATTTAAGTGGTGAATTACTGTTTCTGATTTTTGTATGTTGAACCAATCTTGCATCCCTGGAATGAAGCCTACTTCATCATAATGTTTTATGTTCATGTTTTTGAATGTTGTTTGTTAACATTTTATTAAAGATTTTTGCATCTATGTTCATCAGGAATATTGGTTTGTATTTTTCTTTCCTATATGGATATTTGTCTGTTTGGTATCAAAGTTACACTGGCTCTATGAAATGTGTTTGGGAGTGTTCCCTACCTTTCAATTTCATAGAATAAGTTGAGAAACACTGGGGTTAGTTCTTTTTCATAGGACTGTTTTTCTTTGTTGTCAGACTTTAATTGCTGTTTCAATTCATTACTTGGTAGTGGTCTGTTTATTTTTTTCTGTATCCTCCTGGTTTAGTTTGGACAAGTCATATGAGTCTATATGTTGATACCTTCCCGATTTTGCACTTTTTAAATAATTTCTAATAATCTTCTGGATTTCAGAAGGGTCTGTGGTAATCTCTTTTTAATCTCTAATCTGGTTGATTTGGGTCTTCTCTATTTTGGTTAATTTGGTTTAGGGTTTATTAATCTTATTTATCTTTTTAAAGAATCAACTGTGTTGCATTGATCTTGTGTATTGTTTTCTTTTTATTCTCAATTTCATTAACTTTGGCTCTGTTTCTCATTAGTTCTTGTCTTCTACTGACTTTGGAGTTATTTTGTTCTTTTTCTAAGGCTTTGAGGTAGAGCATAAGAATATTTATTTGGGATTGCTCCTTTTTTGTTTTAATGTGTGCACTCAATGCAAAGGATTTTCCTCTTAGTACTGCTTTTATACAGTTTCAAAGATTTTGATATGTGATATTTTTGTTTTCATTTGTTTGTAAGAATTTCTTGATCTCTTTTCCATTTCTGGATTGATCCATTCTTCATTTAAGAGTATTGCTTAATCACCACATGGAGATTTTTATGTGATTTCAATTTTTTTTTTTTTTGCTATTGATTTTTAGTTTCATTCCATTATGGTCTGATAGAATGCATGGGATTATATCTATCTTTTGGTACTTGTGACCTAAATATAGTCTATTTTTAAAAACTTGCCATAGCTGCTGAGAACAAGATAAATGCAGATGATATGGAGTGAAATATTCTGTAGAGGTCTATTGAGTCCATTTTAATTACAGTATTAATAGATTGGATATATCTTTATTGACTATATGCTTTCATGACCTGTCTATTGGCAGTAAGGGTGTGCTGAAATCATCCAGTATTATTGTATTGGGATCTATCTGGGACTTAATATTAAGGACTATTTGTTTAAAATGCAACTAGATGAATTGATGTTTGGGGCATATATATTTACCATCCTTATATCTTCTTTTTTAAATATTTTTTTAGTTGTCTATGGACCTATATTTTATTTATTTATTTATTTATTTTTTTTTTAGTTTATTCGTTCATTTATTTATTTTTATGTGGTGCTCAGAATCAAACCCAGCACCTCACACATGTCAGGCAAGTACTCTACCACTGAGCAAGAACCCAGGACTACTTATATCTTCTCCTTGAATTATTCCCTTTACCAGATGTAAGGGCCTTCTTTATCTCTTCTGAGATAATTTTTGCTTAAAATCAGCTTTGTCAAATATGAGAATAGCTACTCCATCTTGTTTTAGAACTCCATTTGCATGGTCTATTGTTTTCCATTTTTTTACCTTCAGCCTGTGAGCATCTTTGCCTCTGATATGAGTCTCTTGCAAAAAGTTGGATCTTGTTTTTTGACTCATTGTGATAGTCTATGTCTTTTAATTGGGAAGTTGAGATAATTTATATTCAGTGTTATTATGGATATGTATTTGTGGTGTGCTGTTATTTTGATACTTTGTTATATTTAATTCTGTCTCAATTCTTATTTAGCTGATAAGTCTTCTGTTGATTTTCATGTATTCTGGATTTTGTTTTTGGGTTCCTCTGTGTGCAATTTATCTTCAAGGATTCTTTGTAGTGCTGGCTTGGTTGTCATGTATTCTTTTAGTCTATCTTTGTTATGGAAATTTGTTTCTCCATTAAATATGAAAGATACTTTTACTGGGTATAGCACTCTTGGTTGACAATTATTTTCTCTGGAATTTGGAATATTCCATTCTGGATCTTCCTTGATTTTAGTGTCTGTGTTGATTATAATGTGTTTGAAGAACTTTACTTCTGAACAGATCTATTTGGGGACCTGCACATCTATTCTTATGTGTATGTCTATCTCATTTCTGAAATAGGGAAAGATTTCTTGTGATGAACTCATTGAAAATGTTCTTAAGATTTCAGCTTGTATCTCCATGTTCTCTTCTATCCCAATAATTCTCAGGTTTGATCTCTTGATGTTTCCCTAGATTTCTTATATATTCTGATCAGGTCCTATTACTTTCCCTTTTTTGTATTTGATTTGCTCAAATTCATGAATCCTGCCTTCAATAGCTGAGGTTCTGTCCTCAAGCCTGAGGGCCTATTTTCAATCTAACCTGCTTGTGACGCTTTCAAGTGAATTCTTAATTTGATTCATTACATCTTTCAACTTCAGGAGTTCTGATTGGTTTCTTTTCAATATTTCTACTTCTTTATTGAAATGGATTTAATCTCCTGAATCACTCTTAATTCATTCCTTAGATCGTTTAGTTGATTGAACATTTTAATAAGCAGTTTTTAATAATCTTCCTTTGGAATATTATCCATTTCCTTATCTTCCTTATCTGTGTGTATGCACATACACACACACACACACACACATATATACACACACACACAACACACAGATATACTTTTTCTTGTATTTCTCTCTACTTTTGATATATGAGTAGATGTCAAGGAGTGGGGAACATGGAATTCCCATCTAATTGCTTCTTTTTCGAGTCTGGATTTTGTTTGGAGTTGTGTCTCCCCAGTTCTATGAAATAAAGATATGTTTAGGATCATGTGGGATTAGATGTTGTTTAGGGTGATTAATTTTATTTGGCTAGGTTGTAAGAATTTCTCAGCAGCAGGGTATCTATCCTGTAATCTTGACATGTCCCAATCACTTTCCAGCCCCTCATAGAGGGATGGAGGAACTAGGAATTCCACTAATGTCAGTAACTGATGTATTAAGATAAATGTTACAGACTTTGATGGCTGTATATGGAAACATTCATTTCCACTTATATAGGAATGGTGGTGTGAGCAATTAACATTAGTACCAACAATACAGAAGTGCAAACTAGATCTGGCATTCAATATCAAGCATCTACTATGTTGTCCAATGTATTAATAATCACCTCAATATGAATGGGGTATGAATTGCATAAACTATCTAATTCTGTTATTCAATTGGATTATAGTTCATTAAGTAAAGAGAAAATAGGGTGGGAAGATGGAAGAAAGTATGAAATATTTAAAAAAGCAATCAGAGGAGAGGCAGGAGGTAATTAGCAGATGTCATTTTGAAAGAGGAAGCAATAAAAGATTCACTAAAAGCAATAAAATAAAGAAAGAAGTGGGAACAGGAAAATTTGTCTGTTAGTAAGAAAAGAGAATGAAGAAAAGCAGTTAAAAGGGGCAAGAACCAAGGTATAGCAAACTGGCAACTATAGATTAAATCAACTTGAACACACATATACTTGAACTCCACCTTAGACAAGTCAATGTTAAATAATAAATAAGTGTAGAAGGAAGCAATTAATGTGAAGTAAAATTATAAGGATATACATACAGTTTTTCAAACATCTGTGCTGCAAGTACATACGCACTCACATACATACACACGAAATCACACATAATAGAAAAATAGTAAAAAGTAATACAATACAATGAAATGATGTTCAGAAAATTTTTTTTAATAAATTTTTTTTAAAAAAGCAGAAGAAAAATATAATTAAAATGGGAGACTGGGTAAAAGGAAAATCAAGCAAGAAAAAAAGTAAACAGAAAAAACTTTTAAAAAAATTGTTGCTGAGAAATAGGGAACTTGTTTCTGTTCAGCTGGTCAAAGCTGTTGGCAGAGATAAAATTTCAATCTTCTTAGTTGTTTTTTGCTTTGTGACCTTTGGGTCCGAGGGCCGCTGCCTGCTTTTGTGGTTAGGAGGACTATTGGTTTTAAAAGATCTCAGCTTCCAGTTCCCTGGTGTATAGTGTGAGTGTCACAATTTGGGTGCTAATAAATTGTGTTTCTGTGACACGAGTGGTGTACTGGAATAAATTGGAGATTCTAGTATTTGGGGTTTAAAATGAACTGAACTTGGAATTCTGTGAGTAGGAATATGAGACTTAGACCACACTCACTATTGCCAGGATGTCTGTATCTCTTCAGGGTGTATGAATTTCTAGGGCCTCTGGTAAAATTCACTTCTAAGTCATGTAGAGACAGTCTTCATGGTTTTGGCTTCCTGGCTGCCCCGGTGTGCCGATGCTCCTGTGTGTCAGCTACAGAGCCAGCAATGTAGGTAGTATTTCTCCCGTGGGATCCAGAACCTGAATGGTGCATGCATAATTTTTTAATGTTTATTTTAGTCTCTCTGGTTCAGGTGTCTTCTGGGAATTTATTTTTTTATTTTTTAAGTAGGCTGCAGGAGTTCCTAACTTCCGGACACTGCCAGCAGTAGCGCCTGCTCCGGTGGTGGCACTACAGATACTGTTTTCCATCTGGCGTGGGTGTGGGCGTTGGCTGCAGCCGCAGCTTGGCTACCTTTCCCACCAAGCACATGCGCTGGGAACGTTTCCCTTTAGGGTGCTGACAGACCTTGGTGGCAGAACCAGCTGCGATTGTCTCCGTGGGGGGTGTGAGTGGAGCATATTACTTGCAGGGGTGCCCTTGTTGCCAGTTGAGCTCACCTAGCACTTTTAACTATGGCGTCCTCTTTCCTGCCCAGGCGGTTTCCACACCTGGAGCATGCTGCAGGAGCTAATTTTGGACTTTTTTACATTAAGCCACTTCCCCTACTGATTCTGAGTACATTAAAATCGGCCTTCCTTTCTAATACGTTTTCCTAAGCCAATTTTCAGTTTAACAAAATAAATTTTTTATGTGTAGGGTTGGGTGCCCTGACCCTCCCCCTTGAAGGTACCCAAGCGGGTGCTTCTTTAACTTGTAATTTCTTACATTCAAGTTTCTAACTTTATGCGTGGGTTTCTTTCCCTCTCTCTCTCTTTTTAACAATTCAGTATTCTACGAAGTACTCAAAAATCTTTACACCAAGAATACTAATAACCTAATCAATAAATGGGCCAAAGAAATGAACAGACACTTTACAGAAGAAGATCTACAAGCAATCAACAGATTTATGAAAAAATGTTCAACATCCCTAGTTATAAGAGAAATGCAAATTAAAATTCCCTTAAGATTTCATCTTACCCCAATTAGATTATCTTTTATTAAGAATACAGGCAACAATAGGTGTTGGCGAGGATGTGGGGAAAAGGATACACTCATACATTGCTGGTGGGAGTGCAAGTTGGTGCAGCCACTCTGGAAAGCAGTGTGGAGATTCCTTAGAAAACTTGGAATGGATCTACCATTTGACCCTGCTATCCCACTCCTTGGCCTATACCCAAAGGACTTCAAATCAGATTACTACAGTGATGCAGCCACATCAATGTTCATAGTTGCCCAATTCACAATAGCTAGATTGTGGAACCAACCTAGATGCCCTTCAATAGATGAATGGATAAAGAAACTGTGGTATATATACACAATGGAATATTACTCAGCCATAAAGAAGAATAAAATTATGGCATTTGCAAGTAAATGGATGATGTTGGAGACTTTTATGCTAAGTGAGATTAGCCAATCCCCAAAATCCAAAGGCCGAATGATCTCTCTGATAAGTGAATAATGATGCATAATTCAGGGTGGAAGGGAGGCAAGAATGAAGGAAGGATAGAGAGCATAGAGGGAAGGAGGGGTGTGGGGGGGGGTATGGATAATAACAGAATGAGACAGACATCATTGCCCTGTGTACATGTATGAATGCACAGATGGTGTGATTCTACTTTGTGTATAACCAGAGAAACAATAGCTGTACTCCATTTGTGTTCAATGAATCGAAATTAAATAAGTTAAAAAAAATGATTTAGAGTATAAAAAAATTTAAGATTTCACTGTAGTAAATTAAAGTCAAATACATTAAGATGCATAACTTTTATTTTTCCTACATTCGTTGATTTGTTATTAGAAAAGATATGAGAAAAATAAAGCACATCTTCCCATGATTACAGTGAACCTGCTCACCCTGCAATGTTCACATGGAACAAATGTCAATCAACCCTTTCCTGATCTTTCGTTGCTTATTTCCTTCTAACTGAAAATAAACTGGCTCAACCTCAAAAAAAAAAAAATTCAGTATTTTCAGTGAGTTTCCTTACCTTGCTGAAAGCTAAGAAGCAGCGTCCCTGTGAGGCACTTTTCTCTAATCCACCATCTTCCTTGCCCCCTCACATACTTTACTGTGTATGTTTAGAGCTTTTGAAATCGTCTTTCTCAACAATTTTCAAAATAATCCTCCTTTATTCTTTATGACAATGTATTTTCCCCACTGCACATTAAAACCTTATGGGAAGATGGGTTGGTAGAGTAAGGATTACAACAGGTCTTATCATGAGAAAATGCTTAGTAGTGTTTACGAGAATCTAGATGCCGATAGGGATTCTTATGATTACTGAAGCACGTATTTCATTGTTGACTGTGCTTTGCTAGGACAAAGTTTACAAAATCTTTGCATTGCCTGGTTATACCACTTTTAACACTGGCTGAATTACAAACAAGAACCCAACCTCAAAACTTGGAATTGATCATCACAGACAAACTGCTTATTTTCCTGGGCAACAGGATCCATCTGCCTACTAATTTTTTCATTAACATCTATTTAAAATAGCAATTATTATGATAGTTAATAATGAGCACTCAATATTTGAAAGTATGATACCAATCTGTACAGAGCAATTAACAGTTTTGTAGATAATTTTTTGTTGAACATGTTACAATTTCTAATGTACCTTAATTTTAATTTTCTCAGTTGATCACAATAAGCCCATAAAATGCCATTTCTTTTTCATTTTAGAAACAAAGCATGTGAGGTATGATTATATTAGCTGCCTATAGTTACATAAATCTACATGTAATAAACTTGAAATCAAAGTGGTTTGGAATCTAAGGCTAGGAATCTATTCAATTTATCTTTCTCCTAAAAGGCATGAAGTTAAGAAATTGAAGAGGATGCAAATGAGATGGTAGCAATTGAGAGAATTGCCTATATACCATGTGGATTCATAGATATATGAGCAAGATTTTAGATTTTAAAAAATAGTGTTTGATTAATAGTAAAGAGTGAACATCCTTGCCTTTTAATAAGAAAGAATGACTTTGAATTACTGCAAAGATGGTTTCTGAGTAAACAGTAAAAATGTTCTTGAATCTAATGTTAAAAGACATAGACTCGCATTATTCAGAGTGAATTTTGGATTTTAGGATTTTTCAGAAATGCCTAAATATCTATGCAAGGGTCTAGATGGGACGTGGTTTGAGTCAGCGATTCTCAATTGGCAATTTATACTGCAATGTCAGTACACAGATGTTGTGCGGGAATTATGTAGTATTTTCTTACTGATTGCTAAAGCATTCACAAAGTCACTATTGACATATAAGTATCTTTTAAATGAAAAATTGAGCCTTATTTTTTTATTATGTTGGGATCCATATCTTAAAGACTTTATTATTTTACTGCTGGCAATTGATTTTCTTTTAATGGGCAATTATACTTTGAATTAATAGAGTTCTTTAAAAACAGACAAAAAATAAAGCATTAAGATAATCATCACCATCCCTCCTCTGTTGCTTGATCCATTTATTGAGCCCAAATCTTCCTGTCTTTCACTGCCAGGGAAAACCTAGTTAGAAAGAAAAATACTGGGACTTGTTCTCATTGCTACCTTTTGCAGAAGGTAAGGAAACAACTCTCAAGAGCAAACAAAGCAAAACTCAAACCAGTTCCTTAAATGAAGCAGAAATAATGTAAGAGAGGAACTATTGAGAATTTACATCACTGATGTCAGTTTTCTCATCTTTATCTACATGTACTTTCTCACAACTTTTCAGGACCCATAGACAAGTTGCAATTCACTAGAAAGATCCAGATAATGGCAATCGATAATCTTTAGGAGTCAAACAACAGAAAAGTATTTACAGTTTGAAAAAAAAAAAACCTTTCCTTTTAAGGGCATCAATTTTTATCAATCATTCTACTCTAAAATAAAACCATAAGAATAATACCTATGTGTAAATTTTGGACAAGATGGATCTCATACAATTTCTGACCTTTTCCATGATATCATTATTTTAACTTCAAACCTTGAAGTTCAATTACATGTATTTGATCTACATTGGTGGGAATACTTATGTTTAGTTCTATTCTAATAATTTTAACCTACTGGTTGACTTTTATTTAAAGGAGTAAATTTCAATACATTCAAATGTATCTCTCAAGGGATATTAGGAGGGGTGGGTCCTGGACATTCACAATGCCATATGGTGTCAAATTCTTAACAAAAAGCCTTAGATGATGTTTTAGTCAGCTTTTTCGCTGTTGGAACTAAAAGACCTGACCAGAATAATTGTAGAGGAGGAAATGTTAATTTGAGACCTCAAGGTTTCAGAAGTCTTAATCCATAGAAGGTTGGCTCCATTTCTTCAGGCTGAACATCATGGTGGAAGAGTGTATTGGTGGGAATAACTCACATCACAATCAAGAAGCAGAGAGAGAATCTACACTCCAGATACAAAATATATACCCCATGACCATGCCCCCAATGAACCACTTCCTCTAGCCACACCCCACCTGTCTCCAGTTACCACTCAGTTAATCACATCAGGAATTAATTAACTGATTAGGTTGAGGCTGTAAACCAATCACTTTTCTCTTCCAAACCTTCTTGCATTGTCTCACATGTGAGTTTTTGGGGAACACCACATCTAAATCATAACAGATGATGAAAATAATAATAAAATTATGCTTTTGGCTTTATTTCACAGGACTATACCCTCACCATGTATTTCCAGCAGTCTTGGAAAGACAAACGGCTTTCTTATTCTGGAATTCCTCTAAACCTCACCCTAGACAACAGGGTAGCAGACCAACTCTGGGTACCCGACACCTACTTTCTGAATGACAAGAAGTCATTTGTGCATGGAGTCACAGTGAAAAATCGAATGATACGACTGCATCCTGACGGAACAGTTCTCTATGGACTCCGGTAATGACTTCATATTGCATGTTTTAATGTTGCTATTGTTTCATTTCCTACTTTGGAAGTGGACAGAGGGAAAAGATGAAAGTAGGAGGTACTCTCCTATCCATTATAAACTTACATTACAGATGAGAATCTCTGGAAACATTTGAGCTCAATAAAGACAACTTTGTCTATCAAGTATAGTGAAGTTTTGCTTTGATCCTCAAATAATTAAGAAAGTAATAAGAAAATGTATCTTTGACAGAGAGATTTCACATCTAGCTTGTTCTACAAGTGATGTCTTTTTTAGACAATCGCTTGATTATCTAAGAGCTATGCAGACTAAACTGAAGTTTGTTCTAGGTGTTGGGCATAGCTATTTAGAATTGGAATTAGGAAATTATTTTGTGAAGAGATAAGAAAATACTCTGTGGTATATTTGAGATGATACATTGGGCTTTAATTCCTTAAATATTTATGTTTTAGCTTGTTATATCTAGGTAATGATCTATATTAAATTAATTTTGTGTTTAGTGTGAGGTTGGGGTTGTCAATTTTTCCATGTGACTACTACATTTTTGGACATCATTTGTTGGAAGTATTTTCCTTTTTCCATTATATTTTGTTGGTGACTTTAATTCTGTAAGTGGAATCTATTTCTAGGCTCTATTCTGTCCTCTTTATTTATCCTTAGGCAGTGTCACCCTATTTTAATTATAGCTGCTCTGTGGCAAGTCATGAAGTCAAGGAGTGTTAAGTCCTCAAACATTATATTCATTTTTCAAAACCGTTTTAGATATTTAGGTCCCTGGCATCTCCCTATAACTTTTAAAATCAACCTGTCAATTTTTACAAGGTAAAAACAGCCTGCTGGGTATAATTAAGGTATATTAAATATATAGTCATTTTGGGAAGAATTGACATCTTAAAATTGTTGTCTTCTAATCTGTAAACATGATATATCCTAATTTATTTAGGTTATCTTTCAATTATATCAGTAATGTTTTGTAACATAGTGTGTTTTGTTTTGTTATATTTCAGAATAAGATATAAAGGAGTATCATACACTTATGAGGAGGTCTATTATTAATCTTCATGTAGTAAAATGCTTACTGAAAACTTTGGGCTATGTTTAAAAATCAGCTTCCAGCAATTTTTTAGTTGTAGATGCACACAATATCTTTATTTTATTTATTATTTTTATGAGGTGCTGAGGATTAAATCCAGAGCCTCACACATGCTAAGCAAGTGCTCTACCACTGAGCCACAACTCCAAACCCCAGCTTCTAGTTTTAATAGAGAAATATCTAAACTATGACTATATAATTCATATTTAAACTATGTTATTATAGGATATGGAGAGTGGTGGTTCTCTAATATTTAGTGTCACCTTTGTTATCACTTTGAGAAGCAGGTAAAAGATATACAGTGTATCCACAAACTTTTATATGCACCCGATTTTCTTACCATTTTGGATTGTTCATAAGCTTCCTAAAATTCTTCCATATACAATGAAAAAACTAAAACTCTGGTGTCATTTAATTACAATTAATTCTATAAGCTCACCAATACTCCCAAATGATATGCAACTGAAAATACATACCTGAGATAGACATCAAAATCTTAACCTAGAGCTGGGTTATGGCTCAGTGGTAGAGCACTTACCTAGCACATTTGAGGCACTGGGTTCGATTCTCAGTTCCACATAAAAATAAACAAATATAGTAAAGGTATTGTGTCCATCTACAACTAAAAAAATTTAAATATCTTAAACTATTGGTTAATTATTTAGTTAATAACTTTGATTTTCATTTACACGGTGAAATGACATCCATTGTTTTTAGCAAAATGACATCTGGAATTTTTCCACTCTTTCAGTGCTCCAAAGCTTTCAACTCCAGTTTAAAAAAAAAGTCTCTGAGCTAAATGTGTTTTGGAAAAGTAATGAAATAAGCAATAGTCCCTTTGAGTCCATTGATAATGACTAAAGAAAAAATTTAGTAATCTAAGATCAGTGTTTTGGTGGTTCATCACTGAAAATTAATTGTAATTTATCTTTGTTACCTATCCAACTTAAATATGCATTTTGGGAAAATAATTCTGTGACCCAACTTAATAAGATTATCAACCACTATATGCATAAGCATACTGATTCATCAAGGATGTATAAAATGTTGTTTTGTTGGGGGGGAAAAAAGGACAAATGCACAAATGGCAGCCAAATTCTCAGTTCACAAAGTTTCACTTCAGGCATTTTTCCAGATTATTATAATCTTTGCCATTTGGAATGATATAAAGGAAGAAAATATTAAAGAATCATGAAGTCGAACCCACCTCATTTTAAAACTGGAAAAACTGAAGCAAAAGGAGGAAAGTGCTTTAACCAAGGACAAAGTAAGGTAATGCAAAATTGAACCAAAACTCAGGCATTCTGAACGCCTGTGCTTGTGCTTTTCCTCCTTCATTGCCTTTCAAACACGCTGAGGAATCAACATCTCATTCCAAATTGTACAACATTGTTTTCCCCTCTTTGGACATAATGGGTCTTTGTAGCTTGCAGCCTACAAACAGACCATGAACACCTAAAGAGAAACATAAACTATCCAACTATTATCAGGGCTTTTATCTGTTTATGGCGACAGCTTTCTATATAACAACCTTGCACCAGCTTTGATATCTTCTCTTCTTCCTTCACTGTCTTCCCCATAACCTCTTCCCTCACAGGTTTGGTTTTCCTTTCCCTAGAGGTTATAAATATCCTGGAGATACCATAAAATATACCAGAGAAAGTAAGACATTTGGAGTTAGAGAACTAAGGTAGGGCCTGAGAGTCACAATTTTTGGACTGCTTGACCTGGAACAAATTATGTAAATTTCCTGAGCTTTATTTTTATTATCTACAATAAGGGATTAATGCCCTCTAACTTATTATTGAGAATAACTTATGAAATAATAAGAGAGAGAATAGGTGGTAAGTTCTAAATTTTATTTTTCTAAAGTAATTGTGCTCTATATCACCTGATTAGGTTCCAGAAAATTGGCATCTTGAGGATGGTTATCTAGCTCCTGGGATATCAGCGATTAGAACAAAGATACAGGTGTCCAATTAAGAAAACACTCATTGAGTGCTTATTATGTGCATTCTTTCACTATTTTGGCCCTGGAAATAATTGCTCAAAAGCCTGATAGAAATTTGTCATTGTGACAGAGTGAAAACCACCTGGGGTTAAGAGCCAAGTGGCTTATGTCCTAACCAGTTTGTGCCCTTTAGTAGTCATTTCATCTCCCCGGGGCTTCAGATACCCAGTTGAAATGGGAAGAGATTGGACAGAATTACCTCTAAATTCCTTCTTAACCTAAGTTTCATAACTTCTATCATCCTATATTTGTTGTCGTGTTCATTTTAACTTTTCTGATGTAACATTTCTTGTAGAAATAAAAATCTGCACTTTTTCCAAGTGCCTTTTAAAGAATAGCTATCATTTATCACTTCCTAAGCACTCATAGGAGAAAATCTTTATCATACAACATAGGTGCTGGGCACAGTGGTGAAGCCAGGCACAATGGCAATACCTGTAATCCCAGTGACTGGAGAGAATGAGGCAGGAGGATCTGGAGTTCAAAGCTAGCCTCAGCAAGAACGAGGCACTAAGCAACTCAATGAGACCCTGTCTCTAAATAAAATAGAAAACAGGGCTGGGGATGTAGCTCAGTGGTCAGGTGCTCCTGAGTTCAAACTGTGGTTACCCCCCCCCCCAAAAAAAAACCGCATACATATGTATTGGCATCTTTAGAGCTATACGGTATGTAGTTTAGATATGACTAATCAGGAGAATGAAACTGATTGTCTTATCCCTCTCCATAAATCCAGCTAGTAGTCATTCTGAAAGAGGTCATACATAAATGAGGAACTTTCAGCAATGATGGCATCAATGAGATTTTCTGAATGCATTTTGAAGTCCCTTTGACCAGGTATTACATAATCATAAAACCATATCATTAAACTAAAACAATTTTTTGGCATTCTAACTCAATATGAGATACAACTTAATTTTCACGAAATCACAAGAACAGTGTTGGTTGCTTTTGTTTTTTGGTGTGAAATATGTCAAATCAGATTTTACACCACAGGATGATACACAGCCCTGTAAATACTCTAACATAACAATCGTATCTGACAGATTACCATTACTTTTGAGGAACCAGGCTACTGTGCAGCAGGTGTCTAACCCATCCTAGAGTCTCCATTCCTTATGCCTCTTACTCTCAATTCATCTCTGCTCTGACCAAATCACTGTAGGAAGTAATCCTGAAACCTTTATCATTTCCTCTTTGGTTTCACTGGGAGCTAATTAAAGGACATCTGTTTTGTGCTGAAGGTCGCGTTAGGAGACTGGAGCTTTAGTGCACATCCTATGAGCCCTTCATCCCGGTCCTCGCAAGGAGCACATTGTCATTCCCTTTCTTAATCAAATGTGGGGACTGTACAATATCAACTCCTATGTCACATATCAAATCCTTAAAATTCTCCCATTTTTTCTCCCTTCTTTTTATTTAACAATGAGGAAGAACTTTCTCTTCCTTTGAAGGCTAATCCCTTTATATTTGCATTTACGTTTACTGCTGCATGCTCTTTTCAGACTTTGTTCCCCTCTTTGACTTAAATCTTCGTTTTTTTCTGTTTATTGACTCTTTTGCCTTGGTTTTCTCCAGCCTTTGCAGAGCTTTGGTTTCCTATACCCTATCACCATCCATTTACTTATTTGCTCTTCAGTGCCTAGCAACAGGGCTCCCAACCATACTGCTTTTAAATATTTTTTTTCTTCTTCAGTACTGGGAATGGAACCCAGCGCCTTGCATATGCTAGGCAATTGCTCTACCACTGTGCTCATTCCCAACCCTTTTTATTTTTTATTTTAAGACAGAGTCTCACTAGATTACCCGGGTTGTTCTCAAACTTGCCTCCAGAGCAGCTGGGAACACAGGCGTACCCCAGTACCATGCCCAGTCATGCTGCTTTGCCAAAACACCTTCATTGTAAATTGCCAAAACCATCATTCTCAATTTACACTCTTGACCTCTAAAAATGATTGGAGAATAATGTCAGCCCCTGACATCTGTCAGGGTTTCCAAGACCCAGCATAATGGCTACTCATCTCTTGCTCTGTCTTTTTGCTGTTTTGTTGTTGGTTCCTCCTCACCCTCTAATTGTAACCTAAAGAGACTCTTCCAAGGTTGACCTACTTATTGAACTTTTTTAAAATTAGAGCTTTATGGTTATACACAGAAGTTGGGTTCATTCTGACAGAATCATACATGTGTGGAAATTGGTATCAGTTCATGGTCCCCCTCTTTTCTCTCCCATCCTCCCTCCTCTACTCTACTAGACTTCCTTTCCCTCATTGTTAATTTATATTTGATTGGTTCTTTATGTTATCCCATCCTTCCCTCCCCCGTTTCTTTATTTCATGCTAACTTTAGGTATTTAAAATCCCAAACCACTGAGTTTCAGAAGAAGATGTATAACTGTTTATCGAGCATCTGAATCTGGATGCCCTGCCCCCTCCTCCTGACATAACCCCTTTTCACATCGTTGGCTTTTCC
The DNA here is from genome assembly GCA_020662805.1 of Glaucomys volans. Taxonomy (NCBI): domain Eukaryota; kingdom Metazoa; phylum Chordata; class Mammalia; order Rodentia; family Sciuridae; genus Glaucomys; species Glaucomys volans. The sequence continues at coordinate 423,752 of JAJEJO010004265.1, read as the reverse complement.
TAAAACCAAATCCTCCTTTCCCAGGTGCTAACAAAAGCATCATTCTCCTGGTCAATAGGCATAAAATGTGAGGCATGTTGGACGCCATATCTCTTTTGCTCCGAAGATCTAATCTATTGCTTCTAATCTGTTCCATCTGTGGAAGATTTCAACCATCTTCTGCACTTTTAAACCGTTTTTACTACCTAAATTAACATCCCCACTATCTGTCCCTTCCTGGCCAATATCCTTTCTGGATTTTTCTTCTTCTTATCACCGTCATCGTATTCTTTCCACAGAGCATGCCAGATCACATCACGGGCCACATTAAAAACAAAAACCAAAACCAAATATAACAAAAATGAGTGGGAAAAAAAGAAAAAAATCAATGGCTTCAAAATTCCTATAAAATTGTTTACATTCCTCTATATATATCTATGGAACTTTAAACTCAAGGGTGCTCAAATATTACAAATATTATTTTTGTTTCTTTGAGATTCAAATTTAATGGGACAACTTGTATTTTATCTGGCAACAACATAGCCCTATTGAAATGCCCCCAAACATTCCCTTCTCACCCTAACACTTCTTAAAATCCTCTTTCAGATTTTACTTCCTCCATGAAGGCTTTCCCAATCTTACCAAGCTTTCTCTCTTTGACACTGTACTGCATAAATACCCAGGAGATTAGCAACTATCTTAGGATGTTATATTATTTTTGAAGTTATTTTCCTGTTATATACATGATTGTATATTTGTTGAAAATGTGAACCCTGGGTACTTAATCTTTGTATCCCCTCTCTCAAACCAAATAAATGCCAATTAAAAATTATAAAAAAAATGAAATTAACATGTGCAAGCTGGAGTCACCTGACTCATAGTAGTTATCAGCTGCAGCATTCCCCATATCTAAATGATGGCTTTTACCCAAAGAGTAATTATCGCTATTAATGACCAGATGTATTTTGCCTCTTATGCAAACATGATCCAGCTGGTTGCACACACTGTTTCTCTCCAAGACCTAGCCATGTGTGGACTAAAAGACTGTGTTTATCTTTCCCTAAAAGTGGCAGGCATGGGATGATTTAATTCTGTGAAGATGTTCAGTGGAAACTGCCCCTCCTTTTGCCTTCACATTTTCACTGGACCAGTGCTTTCCTTTCAGTGTTCTATAACACTCATTTCTTCATCTCCTACCAGAGGCAAGTGCAGGGCCAGAGAGATTTGAGGAGCTATCTGAGCAAGGGTAGTGGAATAGGTAGCCCAATACTGGCTTTCATTAGGGCTCAGTGCATGTGTTGTCTTTAGAGTGTGTCTTTAGGCTGGTATACATGCATCATAAGCATACATAGAATAAGATGTAAATACCACCTCACTTTAATACTGATACCAAGATAGCATGGAATTTAACAAATATTCATGTGTATAAGTAATTGAAACTATACTATATTCCAGCAGTATGCTTAATGTTTCACAAATTATCATATTTAATCTTTACTGCAACACTGGGAGCTATCTATGTACATTAGTAAGCTAATTCTACAGGTACCCGTATTGGGAGATCATAATTTATTATTAGTTTACCTTTTAAAAGTAGGTCCAAAGGTTACACACATTGCATTTGATCAATATTTTGTCCCAAATTTCTTTCACTCTGTAGATTCACTGTTCCTGTTCAATTGCCTCAATTGCCTTGTAAATTATTTTTTCATGAAATCATGTCTTTTTTTTGTGATTACATCCATTAGTATAAATGTGTGTCCTCTATTTCCTTTATTGAAATTTGATCAGATTTTGATTAGTTGTTTTTGGTGTTGCGTTTTGGCAAAACTGTTTCATGAGTGGCATAGTATACTTGTATGGAGTGACAAAAAATGTCTGTTTCTTTTTCTTAATGATACAATGATTAATAAATCACTTGAGATGTTGATAACCTGATCTATAGAGTAAAATAATCTCAATAATTTTAGCATAGTTGTATTAGTTTGTTAGGGCTGATGCAAAAAAGAACCACAAATTGGATGGCTGAAATCCTCTTTCAGATTCTACTTATTGTTTTCATGGTTGTGGAGGCTAGAAACAAACAAAACAAAAAGATCAGGGTGTTGGCAGGGTTAGTCTCTTCTGAGAGCTGCAAGGAGGCCATCTCTGCCAGGCCTCTCTCCTAGGTGAATTGGTGGCTGTCATCTCCTGGTGTCTTCACATGATCTCTCTATGTGCATCTGTGTCCAAATTTCCCCCTTCAGAAGGCTATTGGTCATATTGGATTAGGGCCCACCCCTAATGATTGTCCTTTAACTTGACTACCTCTTTAAAAACCCCATACTCAAAAAATCCCATTCTGAGGTACTGGGGATTAGGACTTCAACCTATGAATTTCTGGGGAAATAATTCAACCTATAATTGCAATGATTTTAGCAACTACTGATAATCATTGGCTAAACTTACCTAGATCATATAAAACAACAATGTTTTATCATCCCTTCTTTATTGACTAGCATATTCCCTAAAACACTCTCATCAACTGTTGGTTATCCTGAGGTATTATTTGTGCAGTGAAAGCAGAATAAATACTTGATTGCTTCCCTTTATTTACAAGTTTTTTAAATAATAAAATAATAAATAATAATAAAATAATAAATAATAAAATCTCCCAAATGGGACCACTGAGGTTGGCATGCTGTTGTTTGTGTTTTCATTTATCGTTTATGAAGTTGGTAACAGGTACCTCTGTTTCCATCACTGCAGCCGTTGTTATTCCAATTCTTACTTTGTCTTATCTTTGGCCAATGTTAGACCTTTTAAGTTGGCTCCTGAGGTCTTTTGACAGGACCTTACTAACCATTGTAGCTTCCTTGGTTTTTGATTTAGCAACTTATTTCCTGACCCAGAAATGAAGAAAAAAACATCATGAATTCATATTGATATTTCTAATTCAAATCTGGAATTACAGGGTTTTACCTCATTATTTCTTTGATTTTATATTTTGGATTTTTTTTCATAGAAAACCTTAGTTCCTAATGATAGTAAAATAATTATATACTTTATCCTATTACATATATTAGGATGTATCTCAAATATGTTAAATATTAGGATATATTCTATCAGGAGCACCAGATAAATCATTATAAGTTGTATTTTAAGTTTCAGTTTAGAAATAGTTCCTTCCTATTTGGTTAAGATTCAACTTTTTAAAATTTTGGCTTTCATTTTGAATTTTTAAAATTTGATTTAAATTTGTTTCATAATTATGCAAAAATACTTTCATGGTTCTAAGGGCAAACTGTAAAACAAAAGAAGTTCTACCATTTCTGTCCCAACTTCTCCTGACCAACACGGTTCCTTTCTTCCTCCTTTGGACAAGCATTTATATTTGTTTTGGGGTTTCTCTCCATTTTAGCAAACATGTATGAATATTTATATCCCTTCCCTTGTCTGCAAGGTATCACAGTATACTCACTTCTCCATACCTCCTGAAGTAATTTTGTAGAACCTCTGTACATGTTCAAAGCAGGAGTTAACCAAAATATTCTAGCTTCAAATTCTCTGCTCTTAGCCCTGCACAAGGCCTCATTCCCTGAAGATAATTTCTAGGAACATAATTCCTGTGTATGATTGTTTTATTGCTCCTTATTATAGAAATGAAAATAATTGCTGAAGATACACAGCATAAATGGGAATAGCATGACAGAAATGAAAATAATTACAGGAGCTACAAGACATAAAAGGGAATAGCTCTGCCAAGAGTGTGAGCTTTCTAAAATATACACACTTTTGTTGGGTTTTCTAACACATCCTAATGAATTCAAATTCTAAAGAGAGGGCTCTGCGCTTCAGGTTTCAAAAAGGAGTCTAATGTTCACCACAAACCTTTGGCCTGATGAGGATCTTGAGAACTCTCCTACTGTTTTTGCCTACCTATCTCTACAACAAATTGATTTTTTTAAAAATGATTTTGACAGTGCCTGACCATGGTTGTACATAAGAATATGATCAATGGCAATGCTTATTGAATATAAAAGACAGAGTTTCTCACTATCCCTTGGAGAATCATTTCATCTTAACTTGGTTTTCATAATAAAGCAAAGTAAAAAGCAGAGACAATTATCTTGATAATACAGATCCAAAATAATAAAAATATGTATACTCACTATTGATTTTTAAAGCAGTTTGGAGGCTCTGAATATTTCATATTAGCTACCTGTATTGATTGTACATCAGGAAAAAAAATAGCATTGAACATTCATTAATTCCCTATGAAACTTGGCCTGCACACACAGAGTCTGGGGCACATCACACAAAGCTCACTGTGAGAAGTGTTGGGGGAAAATATCATGTTGTTGATTGCAGACAATAAATATGTGGACTGATGCAGTGTTTGTGTAGGACCAGCTGATATCAACAAATATATCTTATAAGAGAAAGGAACTTGTTATTTTTGAATGGAAGGAAGACAAAACAGACAATGCATACAGAATAGATAATTCTGTTTATTAGTAAGAATGCCTGGAGACTCTCTTTACAATCTCACTAAAGAGCAGTATTGCTATTCCCCTCACAGGTTAGTGAATTTATATCTTAGAGTCAAAAATTATATCAGGAGAGTACCAAGAAAGCAATTTCAAAGTTCTCCAGTAAAAAGGCTGCTATTTTCAACTAAGTTTTTATTTTTAATGTTCTTCATTCATCTATTTATATGGAAAACTTTCTGATTACATGTTGCTTGTCAGGGTCTCCTTTTTGATAAATATGGCATTGCAACTAATTCTAATATTGAATGAACAATCAAAATAATTATGCTGATACTATCACTATTGTGTGGTCATGTGATCTGGGGCTGTATCATTATGATTGATCCTCCTGAATTAAATTAATTTGGAAGAATAAATAAAGCTGGTGATAAAAAAAAAAACAACAATTTAAAAGTAGTCACATATCTACACCCTTGGGTATGTGTCTTGTGGAAGAGAACCAACTGTAAATTGTCAGGAAAGAAAAGAATGAAAGAAATGCAAAGAAAAGACTGAAGGAAGGGAGGGAAGAAGGGAGTGAAACCAAATATCTTAGAGATAGGTTATAAATTTTTGATCCCAGCTATATTACAAAAGACACTACTACTTCCTATGCAGATGTGTTAGGTTTTATAATCACATGTGAAACTTTTAAAACTATTTTCCCTAGGACCCTCAACTTATTCCATGAAACTATCATTTCCAAATTCAGTATTTTAGAACACTTCTGTGATTTTGCCATAACCGCATATCACCTAAAAATAATGACTAGCTTTTACTTGTGTAAATATATGTGTGTGTATGTGTACATATATATATTTTTGAAGAAATTCTCATTATCTCTGTATGTGGAAATGATTACTTTTTAAGTGGCATTAAAATACATTTATGCTACCATTTTTTTTAATTTAAAAGTGCTTATCCATGTTCCATTTAAAATTATTTTCCTCATTTGTAGAATTGAGACAGCAATACTAACTATCTTATGGAGTATTATTAACATTAATTAAATAAATAACAATAAAAGACTACAATACTCATTAACACAGTAAGGGCTAAATGAGCATTCATGAATTCCCTATGAAATGCCATACAGGCACTATGTTTAGATAATAAATATATGCTGCTCATAAAATAATAATCATCTTCCAAATAGGGATCTTTCCTTATAAACCTTTCAAGGCACCAAGTTAAATTCTGATTCCTTTGGTCAGTGATACGTATCCCAGATTGTGAGAAGGTCACCCCAGAAGCCAACATCTGAATATGTAGTTCAACTTCTAATTTTGTATAGTGAAGCAAACCCATAAAGTGTTTCTGAAACCTACATTTCCACTGTGGTTTGCATATATCAAGCTTGGTATGTCATTTCTTATTTTAAGTACCATGATGTCATAACATCCAAATATGGAGGTGTCATATTTTCTATCAGCATAACATACTGCGTATGGATTTTGTAGCATCCCATTACTACTATGGAAGCAGTAATTTACTTTAGACTAAAACAGAAATATCACAGGGGATCTATGGAAGAATATGTGCTACTAAAATACAATGCAAATACTGTTTAAAGCTTGAGGTTTAGGAAAGTATTGACTTAACTTTTGCTTGTCAACCTAACTAATCTGATCAGAGTTAACAGATGTTTGTACAGTAAACTAGTATTGTTTTGTTGCATCTAAAAGGTAGTAAAACAATGAACACCATATTTACTGGAATAGTGCATCATCCTCCTGAGTGTTTTAAGCCAGGAACACATTTTGGGAAACAAAAAATGCTTCCTTCAAAGGTTCATTTATCTTCCACCTCTGCTTGAAAACAATGAATGCCAGTTATTCAATAATATATTGAATGCTAGTATGCTAGTATATTAGGGAGCTAATATTAAAAGTGTGGCTCCATGAATTAGTACTTGCTTTTCCACATCCCATAGGAAAATTTCAGGTTTATCTAAGTCCCTTTTCTTCTTTTTAATAAAGATAAGGATAGAGCTTTTGGGATAGAGCCAACCTATAATAAAAATGCAGTGAACTAGAGCTGAAAGGATTGCCATTTTCTTCTAATTGCAAAATTGTGGTAAACACTTCAACAATAATAAGAAAAAATAACGTAAATGCTATTTTTATTTGTTTTAAATCCTCAAATTCTTAATCCTGTTTTTTTCCCCAAAGTTGTTCAGAAAACAGTTTTTCTTCCTGAACATCAAAGGATTACTAAAGACAGACATTTTTTTGTTATTGTTGTTCAAGAATCCAAACAACTGATAGCTTTGAAAATTTAGGTTATTCCATTTCAATAACTCAGATGGAGTCATGAGGATTAATGAGGGCCACTTAAATGTTATAATCATATATATGTTGTTTACATATTTCTATCCTCTCAACTAAAGAATGTCCAATACCAAGACAAATGAATTTCATCTCTTCTGGTTCAAGGATGTCTTACTCTCCAGCATGACAAGCACAGGTCCTGCCAGTTTTAATGTTTTAAACATTAAAATGTTTAAGTTTTAAACATTTGAGACATAAAGAGCAAGGCTTAATGGTACCCAAAGAGAAAACTGAAACATTAAAATTAAATAAATGCCTTCAAGTATGACATTGCATATACATGTGACTTGCGAGTTTTAGAAAGCACAAAACTCAAAATTACAAAAGTTACTTTTGAAGGATATCTGCTGCATTTGCTCAGGAATCCCCCAAGTCCCACTCACTCTTCATGTATGGGTTTTCTTTCTGTCCTTGCTCCTCTGTCTTGCAGCCCACTAGCAGGTTCATCTTTCCAAAGCACCATTTCATTGCCTTACTATCCTGCACAGAAACTACTTATCTCCCAGTTACCTACATCTGATTGATGGTCCTCTTTGAGTGTGATGCTTCTCAATGAGGTCTGCCTCCTTACATAGCCACATTCAAGATTTTGCCTGAATATAAAGTCTTACATGACTACTGTTAGTTTTCTTTTTCCTTGAGTGTCAAACATATTCATTCTTCCAAGCCTCTGTTTAGTTGCCACATTTCTTTTTAACTCAGAAATAGTATTTCCCTTTATTTTTAACTACATCCTGTTCATTTTTCAAGACCCAATGCAGAGATGACTTAATAATTACTTCAACCGTTCTGGATTCCCCTTGGAACCTCTTACAATGCAGCATTTAATTAAAGAAAAAATCGCTCCATTTAGATACTGTTTCATATGTATTAGTCACATCTCTAAACTAATATAATCTTTTTGAGAATACAGTATGTCGTTCCTTGTTTTTTCTCCCATAGTGCACCACAATTTGCATATACTAAATGAATGGTAAGCGATTATTTATTTTTAAAGCTTAATATTGCTCTTGACTGTATCACCTTGATTTTGGCTTTGTGTAATTACATTTGCTAGATTTTAAAGGAGAAGCTAACTTCATTTATGAAAATGGAACCTTATGTGAAAATGAAACCATTTAAATGAAAATGATCAAATCTAATGCTTCAGGTTCTACTGTAGTCTATGGGTAGAAGATTTTCCATTTAAGAGTAAAGCATGTTCGGAGAAAATGTATTCACAGTACTATGGGTTCTGGTTTTTCTTCTTTTAATAAAAGAGAAATACACACCTGAGAGTTTTTACAATGTTTCCCTCAGAAAGCTGTATGCTTAGTCTATCAGGATTTCTGCATACAAAATGTATTCACAACCTCCTTAGGGATTCCATTTAAATGCAAGGTTACATGCGATGGCAAATCTTTCCTTGTAGGTGATTATTGGAAATAAATAAGAGTGGAAAAAACTTTCAGACAAGATCTTTAGTCTAAAACAAGATTCAGAACACTTACACAACTATGTTTTAAAAGTATACATGCAAATTTTAGATAAATTTTGAAAACTGTTTTAGCAAAGGAAGCACACACATGAATGATTTGTATATCCTCAAAAGATTTTAAGAGTCCAGACTTGTTTGTGTGTATTATACCAAGTTCAAAAGATATAATATTAAACGGTCAGAGTCAGAAAGTACAATTATTCACTTCTATTTTATTTCCATTCTATCAGGTAAGGAGAAGAAAGTAAGCATGATTAAAACTTGTTAAAGTCGCCTGTAATCCCAGCACTTGGGAGGCTGAGGCAGGCGGATCTCGAGTTCAAAGTCAGCCTCAGCAACTTAGCGAGGCCCTAAGCAACTCAGTGAGACCCTGTCTCTAAATAAAAATACAAAATAGGGCTGGGGATGTGGCTCAGTGGTGGAGTGTCCCTGGGTTCAATCCCCAGTACCAAAAAACAAAAAACAAAAAACAAAAAAAAACTTGTTAAAGTCAAGATAATTGACCCATTGAGCTATTCAAGAAGAAGAAAGCAGATCATGGTAGATTTGCTCATAGTTGGTGTAGGTTGTGAAAAAATACAATGTTTCTATGGTGTTTGACTTGAAGAATTGAAAGAACAGAGTTGGGCAAAGCTAGGCAAAATACTTCCAGGGAGAAGCTAAGGAACTGTATTTTGGAGATATAATTTTAGAAATTCCTAGAGACCTGCAAGTGGAGAGGTTGATCAGCAGTTAGAGGCAAATGCTTGAGGTCCAAAAGGAGAACTGGTTTGGAGTTATTAGTGTGGAGACAGACTTTAATGCTTTATAACGGTACTGTCTCACTAAGAGAGTGAACAAAGATCAGATGGAGATGAGGTCCAATATCAGAGCAAAGAAGTCCTCAAACATTTAGAGTTAGGTAGAAAAGGTAGAAGTAGCAAAGGAAATTAAGAAGAGGCAGCCACTTAACAAAGGAGGGAAAACAGAGTTCAGCTTCTAGGAAGCCAAGTAAAGAGTGTTTCAAGGAGGTGGGACTAATCAGTCATGAAGTGTAGCTCATAGGCCAAATAATTCAAAAAGGGATCATACCTGACCACTGGATTTAATAACATGCAGGCTCCTGGTGATTTTAGCATGATCAAAGTGGGTACAATGATTGGAGAGGCAGTCTAATTGAAATAAAGCAGAAGAGAAAATGAGGAGTGGAATTGTAAACAATGTACATATCAGTGTGCTGGTGAGAAGATCCATGTGAGAAGGAAAATTCTCCCTCTCCAGAGAAAGAAGAAAGAGATGCTAGCAATGCCTTCATGTTGGCAAGAAGGTATTGGATCTTCTGCAAACAGGGAGGCTTGACTTTAGGAGCACAGGTGATTCATTCATCATAATTGGAGAGAAGGCAAGCTCTACAGGTACAAATTTAAATAGGTTCAGTCATAGCAATATTTAATTATCAAAATTTCTTCTTAAAGTATATAGCCCCATTGTCTCCCTTTTAAAATAAGAAAACTGAGGCATGAACAAGTTAAGATTAGATAACTGGGAAGTGACCAAGCCACAATTTGAAACCAAGCAATCTGACTTCATGATCTAAGTATTCAACCACTTTTCTAATAGAAATGCACATTTGGCCCAAGCTCAGTTCTCACCTATATGGTTTTCTCAGTCCTGTGTAACACATTTTGAGAACAACATGGACAACTCAGAAATCACTGAAAGGAGCACAACTGAGATGACAACAGATGTGGAACTCTCCCTAGGCAGCAGAGATAATGAGGCTCAGGAGACTATAGCTCTTCAAACAAACTTGTATCATTAAAGCCATAGATGAAATGCCAATATCAAGTTAATCGTATGCTTTTAAAAGTCAGAAGAAAGAACTATGATTTTAAATAATATTTGAGAAAAATAGGAGAAAGAACCAGGGAAGCGAGAAATGAAAAAGAGCCTAAAAAGGAGAGAGATGCGGTAATTCTCCTGAGATATTTGAAACCCTGTCATTTCAAAGATTGCTTAGACTTACTCTGTGTTGCTTTCAACAGAAGATCAAGGACCAATATGGGAAACTTCCAGGGAATGCATCAATTTCATTTGCTTATGTTACTAAGTCTAATGTGAGAGAGGTTCACTATGAAATATTCTGCTACATAACTATTCAAAAATAGAATTAATGCCTTGTTCTTAGTGTCTCTCCAGAAGTGGTCAAGCTTGTGGAAAGAGAAAAACTTTTACTTTGAAACAGATGAACCAGACCCATCACTTGCTGATGGCATACCTTAAAACATTAGACTCTCTAAGTTTCTATTTTCTCATTTCTATTTTCTCAGTTCTTATAAGATCTATTTGTATATGGAGTGCGAACAGTGGTTTTTGTTTTGTTTTTCTCTTACCCTTCCATCTCCAGCTTCTTCATCACTAGAAGTTTAAACAGAGCTTGGATATATCTTGAATGCTGCAAAATGAATTCTGGCTCTAGATGTGAGATTGATTAAATGGACTATAAGGTACATAATAACTCTGTTACTATTAGAGCTAAGGGAAAGATTCCTAGAGTTTAAAAGCATGGATGGTGGAGGCAAGATAGTCTTTCAATATATTCATCGAGCTCTATAACAGGTCAGCTATAGGACATGTCAACCTGTTTATACTACAGTTTCTTCAATAGGATCATAACAGTACCAATGGGACATACTTGCTTACATTGTTAAATGAGAAAGTGTTCTAAAATGAGTAGCAAACTGCCTGTTGACTAGTAAGCACGCAATAGATGATAGCTATGCCTATTCTTAGGATCCACTGTGTGGGTTAAGAGCCTATCTCTTTAATGTATTGTTGAACTTCCTAGGGAGGTTCTGCTACTTTCATGATGAAATGGAAGATTCATTCATGGCCTTTATAGAATCACTTGGATTCCTTTGATGATATCTGCTCCTTTTCCTTAAAATCTCCCCAGGTTTGTCCAACCAGACAATGAAGAGGAATTTCATTCTTTTCTATGCTTTGAGGTTTTTTTTTCCCAATCATTGGATTAGTGGGACCAGAGAAGAATAAAAGCCATTATCCTGGTGCAGGAAATTCTGTTATTGCTCATTATTTTCAAGTATTATGTACTTTCATCTTTTGTGTCACAGGATAATTCTGCACCAAAGAAACTGTATGTGCCTAAAATATAAAGAGTAATTTTTATTCACCCCATATAAAAAGAAGAATGAGGAATGCCATTTTTAGAGAAAGATTTTTAAAAACCTTTAAAAAGAAGAGTAGCTTCCTTTCTCTCTTTTATCTAGAAATACACATAGCAAATTAGATGTCCAGAGATTTCGTTTCTGCTAAGAAGTTTAAGAAGATGAGGAATGATGTTTCAGTGTAGCATTTATGGTTGAAGGTAAAGAAAACACAGCATAATGAGTTGCTTTTCCCCAAGTTCCACTTCCATATTCTGTTTTTATCTCTATCATTATTGTTGAGAAATTTAAAACATTACTACTTCATGACTTTAGGAATATTTGACCATACTCCTGAAGTCATTTACTTTTTTAAACATGAATGTTTTACTTTTTTTCAATGTCTTTGAAGAGACAAGTGAAGTAATAGAAAAATAAATAGCCTACATGGTGTATCCTAAAGAATGCAGATTACAACATTCAGTTAAACAGATTATCTCTGGAATAAACAGGTCAGCTCTGGAATACCCAGTATCTTTCTTCCCTGACTTTCAGCCTCTGGAAGCTGCAAGGATATATTTGGGAAGACACACTCAACTACTTGCTAATCTATTCCCTGACTCTATTTCCCTATAGTTTTCCATTTTCTCAACTCTATTAGGGAAATCAAAAATTGGTACCAAGAGCCAACAAGCCTAGAATCTGAATCACTGCATGTCTGCTGGAACTTTGAGGTTCATCTGTAGGGACAAGATCATGTATTCAAGTTAAAGGTTGTAAATGTAAAGAAATGTCAGTCCTCCTTTCTTAACCAGAGTTACTGATGGGCATCGGGAAGATAGCAAGGCATATTCTGAACCTAAATCGTAGCCTGTATTTTCCTCCCACTCCAAATGTAGAAACAAAGGAAAAGTTCCTCATTGCTCTAGCAGAGCTTTAAGAACAAAATCACAAGCATTGCCCAGTAACAAAGCAGGCAGTATGAATGATTCTGGAATTGAAACAGGTCAAGCCAACAAGTATAACAGGTCAAATTGAAGGACATTCCAATTAAATTGTTAGGGGTTCTGAAGTGATCATGCCCCTACTTATTGCAGTGTATCTACTCTAAAGAGTTGGAAATCAGTATGAGTCATTGTTTATATTAGGTACAGAGCTAGTATTAAGAAATACCATGGTTTCACCTGGCCTTGCCACTGGGCATAAAAATGTCCTTGGTCAATATCCTCAAATTTTCTGAACCTTACTTTTCTCCTTTGAAGTGTGGAAATTAAAATATTAGCTATTTTAGAGTTCTGAGAATTAAAGGTAAAAGTGTATGTAAAACACTCTGTATACAACCTAGCATATTACTAAACATTTAAAAAGCATGCTGCTTCTATCATTAGCTAGATTTTATTTCCATCCTAGTTTTTCCTAGGGATATGACTAATCTATTTATCAACTAACTTCTCTAATAGTCATTTAACACCTAACTCTACAAGACTGTTGAGAGACAGTATATACAAGGTAGTGTTCTAATTGATGTTATAAAATTTTTT
>JAJEJO010004265.1:272817-410668 GCA_020662805.1 Glaucomys volans | reverse complement strand
AACTCCTAAGACTAGGGCACTAACATCTTTGATATTCTGAACAGACATTCTACGCCTACCCGTGTGGTAGAAGGTGGGCAGAGGTCCTTTTATTTTATTATTTTATTTTTGCTTAGAGTTAAAGTGCTGATAAAGAGTGGCCTAAATACATTTTGAAACTATGCTCTTTTCATAGATGCCCACAATAATAGCACAGTTGCACACAGTTGCAATCTCTTTTCTGTCTAAAACTTTTTATGCCAAGAGAGATACTCTTTGATATAGGGGATGTTCAAGTATTTTTGTAATCATAGATGTCACTCACCTAGTGGAAGGGAAACATTCCAACAAAATCTCTTCCAAAGATTTGGAACAGAAAATTCTGTCTTCCCATTGTCTTACTTAGGTGGGAATGGTTACTGTTGAATATATTAAAAGTCACATTAAGATTGAATCAACACACAAAATGTTACAAGTTTGCATGGAGGAAAATATTTCAGATAAAATAGTATTAAGGTTAAAAATCAAAAAATCACAGTGCTCACATCATAAGATAAAAGTAATATTGACTACTTTATGAAAAACAAAGGAATAATTTGCTTCATTCTTCTTCTCAGTCTTCCTATTCTAGAAAAGGTAAACCTCTAAAGACTTAGATTTTTGGCTGCTTTTTGAGTTAATTTTGAGTCCAGTTAGCATTGTAAATTTGTAGTAAAATCTATTTCTTTACTTTTTTGTGATTTTTCTTCATTTAAGTTTTCTAATTTCTTTCTAAATGTCTTATTAAGTTCTCTGTAGTTTTGGATGGAAGTTAATACCTAATGCAATAACAGTAGCTACTACTTTTCAAAGAAATTATAATTTTATTTAAAACTAGGAGCTGTTCCAGGAGGCATTATTATACTTTCTCTTGTAACAGATGAGGAAACTGAACCTTAGAGAGCTTACATAGCTTATCCAAAGACACTGAATTACAAAGTCCATGAACTTTGCCAGAGTAGTATCTGGATTTGTGCTGCAATAAGTTAGCATGCATCTGAAAAAATATAGACAAATAATTTATTGTGTGTATCATTTTATCTTTTTCTAGCATACTTGATTATTAAACTATTGACTAGTATTTTCATTAGGAGCTGTTAAGATCTCACATGTGATTTATTAGTCTTGGCAAAGTTCTTAGGGACATGAGTAGCCAGCTTGAAAAATGTGTCTAAAACCAATCACTGCAAATCATACTGGTCATATATTTGTGTGGCAATGTTTCTTCAGTTTATTGCTTTAGTTCATAATTCTGACTTAGACAATCCAGAGCTAAGCATGTTTTTTAAAAAACGTTATTCAAATGTAATTAGTCAAAATTGCACTCCTTAGTTTATACCCAAAGGACTTAAAATCAACATACTACAGTGATACAGCCACATCAATGTTTATAGCAACTCAATTCACCATAGATAAGCTATGGAACCAACCTAGATGCCCTTCAACGGATGAATGAATAAAGAAAATATGGTGTATTTATGATGAAACATTACTCAGCTTTAAAGAAGATTGAAATTCTAGCATTTGCTGGTAAATGGGTGGAGTTAGAGAACATAATATCATGCTAAATTAAATAAGCCAAACCCAAAAAACCAAAGTTCGAATGTTTTCTCTGATATGTGGAAGTTAATTCACAGTAAGTCAGGGTGGGGATAGGGAAGAATAGAGTTACTTTATATTAGGCAGAAAGGAGTGAAGGGAGGGGAAGGGGTAGGGGGGAAGGAATGATAGTGGAATGAAACAGATATTATTACCTCATGTACATGTATGACTGCATGACCAATGTGATCCTGCAGTACGTATAATTAGAAAACTGAGAGATTACACTCTATTTATGTATGATCTATCAAAATGTATAAATGCATTCTCCTGTCATGTACCACTAATTAGAACAAATAAAATTTTAAAAAATTCAAAAAATTGCAATACTCTAAAAATCAAGTCTTTTTGATTTTTGGAAACTGCATGTGAATAGAGCTTTCTACTACCTTTCATTTTAAATATCTGTAAATGAGATATTACCATGGAAGCTATCATAAGGCCATTGTATATTCTTATTATCAATGGACTCTATTTCATTGATATATAAACCTTGGACAAAAGTAGATACAATATTTTTGAGAACCCAGGCAGAAAATTTATATTTTATGTTAAGGATATATCTACTAAAGTTGGACAGGTTCCAGTTAAACTTGTGACATCTCTATCCAAAACCTACTAACAAGCTCCTAGATTTAAGCCAATTTTATTTATTTGATCAGCTATTTCAGAATGACTTGATGACAATATTCACAGTAGAGGTTCTCTGCTTGCTTAGAGTTTCATATACTTCTTTTTTGTACATTTTTTACTTGTTCTAAATAGTTATACATGACAGTAGAATGCACTTTGATACATCATACATTTACAGAGTATAATTTCTCATTCTTCTGGTTGTACATGATGTAGAATCACACTGGTCGTGTAGTCATATATGTACATAGGGTGATAATGTCAGATTCATTTTACTATCCTTCCTACTCCCATACCCCTCCCCTCCCTTCACTTCCCTCTACCCAATCCAAAGTAACTCTATTCTTCACTAGAACCCCCCTTATTGTGAATTAGCAGCCACATATAAGAGAAAATAATCAGCCTTTGGTTTTGGGGAATTGACTTATTTCACTTAGCATGATATTCTCCAGCTCCATCCATTTACCTGCAAATGCCCTAATTTCATTCTTCTTTAGGTCTGAGTAATATTCCATTGTGTATGTACACCACATTTTCTTTATCCATTCATCTGTTGAAGAACATCTAGGCTGGTTCCATAGTTTAGTCTCATTTACTTCTAATCTCATCAGGAATGAAGAAAGGAAAAACTGAACTTACAAAAAGCAAATCATCCTAACAAAAAATTAATTAAAAAATAAGTCCAAACAATCAATTAAGAGAAATGTTCAAACTTCCCTGGATATTAGACATCTTTTTGCTTAGTGTATGTAGATAATAGATATTCCCTAGATATCTGAAGGTCAAAAGATAATTAAAAACAAGCCATAATTAAAATTCTTATACAGTCTTTTAGACAAGGATTTTAGGTTTTTGGGTATTAAAAAAAAAAAAAAAAAAAAAACAGAAAATGTAATACCGTAATTAGCCTGAACAAGAGTCTAACTCTGTTGGGGCAGGGAGACAATGAATACCTCGGTATTTGACAGAGTTTGTACCTTAGGTGCTGAGTTTGGTTTACTTTCAGATCCAAGGATGATACCTAGATCACTGGTATGTTATGTGTTTATTTTTGTCTTCATTATTTCACTTGTGTTTTTATTTTTCTTTTATGAGAAATTTTGAAAGATTGAGAAAAACTGAGGATATACCCTTTTAGCTTCTGAATACATATGTACAGATAGATGACATAGATTCACACACATCTTAAAATTACATAGATGATGCTTGCATATTATGTTTAAATATCTTGTGTATAAATCTGAAGGAAATCTACATCTATTATCACTTCCTGTATATGAAAATATCTTCTGCTTTAACTACCTTCTGTATTCCTCCCCAGTATTTAGTGTCAAGAATTTTAATTTCATCTTATTGCTGAGCATGTACATTTATAATTATTATTACTAAGGTCTCCTAATAATCATTAGTCACTTGAATTTACCAACAAGGGGTACTGATTTTTGATATTGTTGGTCCTTGGTTCTTTACTCCCGACTTCCTTTTTTACTTTACTTTTCATCTTGCTGTAATGTTAGCAGTGGGTTATTGCATGAAATGGACAATGAAGTTCCTCTAACAAAGGTATTTTTGCTCAGCATTTTGGAGTTCCATTTCCACTGCTGTTAAAATAAAGATTAATAATAATATTAAAACTTCATTCTTTCTACTATGAGATAGAATTTTCTAAGTTATAATTCACTCTGTACTTCATTCAACTATGATGTACCTTGATGTGGGTTTCTTGGCTGATCAGCATCTGAGGATATTTTATTCCAATTTAAGATACATATTTTTTAATTTTTATAAATTCTCAGCTATTATATCTTCAAATATTGGCTGACTACCCTTCTCATTTTTCCCTTCTTTACCTCATATGAGAAGAATGTTGGAGTTTCTGGATCATTCCATTCATATTTCTTAATATTTTTTACAATTTCTATCTTTTTTATTTTTCGAACTGAATTCTAGGCATTTCCTCAACTTAACTTTTTATTTCAGTAACTCAGTCTTTAATTGTGTGCAATATGCCAGTTGTCTCATCATTAAAACTTTTATTTCAGTATCATGTTTTGTAATGGGTTCTTTTTATAGCCACCTAATGTTTTAAATTTTTAAATTTTATTTATGTCATTTTTCTCTTTTTTGTCAAGAAATATATTTCTAAAATATAATTGTGCATATTTATGGAATTCACTGTAATAATTTGTTGCATGAATACAACATGTAATGATCAAATCAGGGTAATTTTTACTCTTAATATATTTGGGACAATTAATTATATATAAGCCAAAGGTCTAGATAAATGCAGTAGAACAAAAAGGACAAGAATGTGAACACTGAACTTGGATGTCTGAATTCTATCTCCATTGCTGATTATCTCTTTGTTCTTGAATAGTTACTTAATCTCTTTCACATTCCTTACCCATAAGAAGGAAAAATAATAGCACCTCTCTCGTAGGTTTTTTAAGACAATAATGAGAAATTTATGTAAAGCATTTAGTACAGTGCCTGGTACATAATTTGTGCTTATGAAGAGCTACTATTGTTGTTATAATTAGTGTGATTATGATTGCTATTCCCTCAACAGCAAGATTTCATTTTATTTGTTTCCTCTATGTATTTGCTAAATTTTGCTTATTAGCTTATCCTCCAAGTGAGATTTCTCCTGTAGTCGTTCTAGGATTAGTCAGCTCACAATACTGCAGGCTGTGGAAGTTTCAATGCCAAATTTGTAGGGAGGATGAGAGGCTGTGCACATCTCTTAGGCTACATAGTTCAGGGCTCCAGTGGTGATTGGATGCTAGTGTTCCAGCCCCTCCCTGACTCTGTACTGTGCTGCAGTGTGGCCCAAACAAGAGCAGCAATTTAACAGAAGTACAGAACTTGAGAAGATAAAAGGTATAATTTGAGCCCCTTTTCGCTTATGAAGAGAACCCTGAAATCTGTACCTCAAACTGAATGACTTTGTTATTTTGAAGGCTAAAAGGACTTGTTCATGGGAACATATAAAACATTTCTTAGGATATCCCAGAAAATCATGGCAGAGATTTCTAGATGTTTCTTTTTGAGGGGCAGTAATAACCAGGTATGCTATTGATTATTATTAATTTGGTGGCTTTGATGGATGATAGATAATGCAAGAGAGAATTGCAGTAGAGATTCAGGGTTTCACACTGCAAAGAACAAATCATGACATGCAAATGTTCAAATACAGAATAAAACTGTTTGATTTTAAAAAATGGTTAGTAAATAATTTGGTAGAATCTCATGTTTCTCAAGTAGTAAACTTATTAATACTTAAAAATGAAGTTTAGCTTCTGTATGTACATACAGAACATTATTTGATTCAAAAGGTATAATTTTGTTTCTTGGCATAATGAATAGAGGGTTCTTCCCTCGTGTTGCCCTTTGCACACAATACAAAAGTTGATGTAAAAGTTGAATCTTGCTTTTTCCCACACTCTTTCTGATGACATGGTTCAAATAAGGAAAAAGGAGTTACCAAGTAATGATGATTAAAACAAGGTAAATCAATTGCTTTGATATTTCTAAAGTAATATTTAATTATATATTTATCAATGAGTTGGTGTAGTACAGCCTCTAGAATAATAACGCAGAAATATTTACATTTTTTTTTAGATTTACAAACTGCATCTCCACCCATAAAGCAGACCACACATAAATTCCAAAGGATCTAGGATTCTTTGCCACTTCTGAAGATACTCTTGTATTCATTATTTATTTACTTATTCAGATACTTTCCTTTATTATGTATTCTTGTTCCTTAAGTGGACCAACTCTACTGATGCTAGTAGATATTAGATTGCCAAAGTTCAAATAATATTTGTGATGTAGTTCAATAGCGTGCTTCATTTATATTAACAGATAAATGTTTGAGGCCTTAAAGAGGTGAAGTAACATCAACAACATACTTCTATGACATCTCTAAGGATCCCCAGCATTTCAGAAGTATCAGAGGTGGTGAGGCAACCACTAATATTAAAGAAGGTGTTGGAGATGGATAAAAAAACATATTACCAATCTTCTACCCAATGTATATAACCGAGTTAGCATTTATTTTTAAGCTCAGTTGTCCTTTGTTTCCTATTGGTAATTCCGTATTTAATGTAGGATAATCAACACCCTTATCTCTCTCTTCCAGACCTCTGACCTGATGCACCTCTGAAAGCATGACCTACTGATTCATTTCTTTTATGTGGACCAACCTTTTCTCACTATACCAAATTTTAGAAGTGGAGTGCTATGTAGTTATCTCATTTTCTAATTGTTACTTCAAAGCCATTAAATCACTCCCCTCTTCCTATATCTGTCTAAGCCACACATTTGAATCCTTGCTAGTGTTGCCTTACATCCAAATAAAGTCACAGCTACCTTCCTATACAAAGATCATAGCTCACAGGTTTACTGCTTTGTTCTATTCTCCCTTCAACCCAGTGGATTCCACATTCAAGAAAATAATAGTGTGGACCACTTAATTTCTTTGACCTATAGAACCATTCATAGAAAAAGCATTCCAGAAAGACCATAATTTCTGGTCTACCTGCTTTTTTACTTTAATCCTCTTACCCAGTCATCCACAGCCCTGAAATGGAAGTTCTGCCCTAATAGTTACTCCAGTTATTAATCTTTTCTCAATTCATCTACATTAGCCCCTTGTTCAGTTATGATGCTGCAGTTGGCTACTATAATGTGCTTTCCACTATACCTTAAAACATTTCACCATCTCTAGAAGGTCGGTGGCCACCCTTGGTCACTCTGATAAACTGCTTCCTTTTTTTCCATTCTTAGATCTGAGAACATTGGAGGATATCATTCTTCACTACTCACTCTCTCTGTAACTCCTCCAGACTACCAAAACTGCCACCTTTTGTCATTATTAATCTCATAAACACCACACTTTTTCATCTGTCTCATGAGTATGTGTCATAACTCAAAGTATATAAGAAGGTCCTATTTTATACATTTTTTACACCCTGGTGAATTGGTACATGACAAATATGTGATATGGTGTTTGAATGGATGAATGAATGAATAAATGGATAAATGAATCACCTCACTCTAAATCATGCACTGGAATGTAGGGCAGTTCTAGCACCAGACTGAAAATGCCAATCTAGTTTCAAGAGTCAGAGAAAAAGGCATGTTATACTAAACTGAGTTTGCTTTAACTTGGTTTGACTTTTACAAGCAACCTAAAAAGGTAGTGTGAATGATCATAGCCCCCAGGTAGCACCCTCACCCTGCACAATGATATGCCTACAGTTTGGTAGCCTTGCTGGTCCATACTAAGGAATGAATTCATGAGATCAGAGGATCTCAGACATGTAGAATATTTTAATATTGCATCTTCTAGCAGAACAGTTGGAAAACAGGTCAGGATGTTGAGGTTAATCTGGTTACTACAAAACAATTAATTTGATATATCATTATTATGCATTTCATTTTTCATTTCTTCCTAAGCCATAGTTAATGTTACAGTGTGTCAGGGCTGCCCACAGCCTAACTTACCTGCTTTCACTTTGTAGGTTGGCTTATTTCTATGATTTCTTAAAGAATCTGCTGCTTGTGTTTGACATTCAGAAAATACTCTTCTGGTTTTATTTTCCAAGGAATTATTTCATCAGTGTTCATCTCTGTGTTTTTATGAAAATGGATACTTAACTGAAATCCTTCAGTTTTGGCACTGGACACACCTCATGAGATTATTCACAGGAATAATGGGTACTGTAAATCTCCTCTGGTTCTTCCAGGAAAACAGAGATCTTCCTTCCCTTCATCTTTTTCATTTTCCCAAATAAATCTCTAGAAGGAACCAGTACTTGGAAAATTGTACCACTTACCACCTTCCCACTATGGAGTTAAAGGTCACAGCTTATGTGAAATCAGTCAATTTTAAGTTCAAATTTAAAGTTTTATGTCCAAACTTCCTAATTTAAAATATATGGAAATTTTACATCTCATTCTTCTGTTAGCAGGCAGTGAAATCATTAAAACCTACATTCAAATTCAAGTTCTACTGCCTGTGAAACTTAGGAATGTTTCAGTGCTTCAGTTTTCCCATCTTAAGATACTATATATAATAGACTACTCACAAGATTTTCATATTACATGCCATTGTATGTAAATGCTTCCAGAAAATAAGCATCACTCAATAAATGGCAGCTATTAACCCATTACTAAAAAATATCCTCAAGGGGTGGAAACAATGATCAAAACTTGGCCTGAAAAATCCCCACTCTCAAGTACTAGGGCACTATACTTGAAAGTCTAGAGCAACAGATTGCTACTGACTTTGGAACATGGTCCTTCTGTTCAGCTGTCTCAAGGAGCACCACATATGGCTATGCTATACTTAACCAAGTGAAAATATAAAGTGATGCTCAAAACTGGTCATAACCGGACTATGTATATCCATATAGTTTTTTCCAAAGTGCTTAATTCAATATCTTAAATGTTGTAAGCCTCCATAATATTATACTGACACTGAGCACATCCTCCAAAGTGTCTTAACAAATAGCATTTTGATCAACATTTCTTAAATGTGCCTTTGGTTCCACAAAGTCAAGGCATTTTGGGGAGGTGGGTGGTTTCTAAGCAAACACCACTAATGCCAGTCCTGAGCTCTTTCTTACAATCCTTGTGTTTAAACTATAGTCAGTTTTCAGAAAATAGCATCAGTTGGCAGATACAGAAAACACTATAATGCATAGTGATGAACTTAAAATTAAAGAAAAGTCATTAATTATCATTTTTAATTTGGGTAAAACTAGAAAGGTTGTTGTAAATGTTGATTTATAGAGGATGTTTGTCTAAAAATGTTCGGGTGATCTCAAATGCATGCGAAAAAAATTCTTAATAATTGAGAAAATCTAATGTATAGTAACAAGAGACATGTGTTTTCCAGGTCTTCCGAAATTACTAATATTTCTAACCAATCCTTTTCTACATTTTTAAGTGTATTCACCTCTCCTAAACTGACAGAACAGACAAAAGCCATGAAGCTCAGAAATTATCTGTCTTGGACAAGTAACTCAAAATGAATAGCCATCCAAAGCAATAACATCTTCAACTTATGAGGATGATATTAACCTCAGGATATTATTTATAGTAAACTCCTCTTATTAGAGGGAATCCTTTGGCATTGTTGTTGGTTAATTCACAGAGGTGCTGTCCCAAACTATGAAATCATAATCATTCATAACAATGAAGAAAATTGTAGACTTTGTTGAGTGCTCACCATATGGCTGGCACTATGAATACCAATTTGCATGAATTATCCTATTGCACTCTCAAAAAACCATTGAGGTAAACTGGTATCCCTATTTTAGATGAAGAAATAAAGGTTAGAGGCTGATTGACTTTCAAAATATTGCATAGCTAATGAATATTGACAGTAGTATTGTGAAGGTCTAGGATCTCTGACTTCAGTGCCTTTGCATTGAGGCACAGTACTTAACTTTTGCCTCCAAAGCTTACTTACCTACAAGCTACATCCTCACAATGGTACAATTTGTACATAAGCAGCTTCACACTGAAAGATGCTAAGATCACATAGCATGCTGCTCACAGGGATGAGATATAAGTCCAATTTTCCATTAAGTCTCTCAATATCATTAAAGACTTAATAATGCCATATGAAGAAGTAAATGAATGCATACATTGCAGTGATTTTGAATTAATTATATCCTAATACATCCTGGAACCAACTATATTTCAGCACCTCCATTGATATCCCTCTCTAGTCGGAACCATCATTTCTTTCCTGACTTGATTGCCCTCACTTCTTTACAGCAGCAGTTCTTGGGAGCACAGAAAAGCTGGTATAAGAAATGGAGAAAAGAAATGTGCACTTTCACACACACAGGCATGTACACGGTTTAGCATGACATTTAATGGACCTTCCCAAGCTGAGTATCCCCAAGGTTTTAATCACTTTAAAGTTGTTAAATTCCGTTAGATCCACAGCAACTATGGTGATCCTTAAAATAGAAGTCAGACATGTACTAAAAGCTCTCCAATGATGTTTTCCCTTGTTCAGAAAAAAAAATCCAAAGTGAGATGCCACATTATCCAACTCCTGGTACACTCAGCCCTCATTTCTCTAGTGCTTTCCTCCAGTCACTTCAGTCTAATCACAAAGCCCTTTATGCTCAGGTACACCAAGCTGACTGCTCTTTAGGGCCCTTGTTCTTACTATACCCTTTGCCTGGAAGGCTGTACCTCCAGCTGTCTGCATAGCAAATTTCTTTGCCTAAGCCAGATTCCACAATACCATCTGATCACAGAGGTCTTCTGACACTCTCTGTCCTCTTACTTTGATTTTTTTCTTACCATAGCAATACAACCATTTTTCAAATCACGTATTTTTTTGTGCTTTATTGTTTCCAAATCCAGATGTATCCAGTTTCATGAGTTCATGAATTTTGTTTTGTGTACTGCTGTAATACCAGTGACTAGATCATATTCGCACATAATGGGTACTCATTTAGTATTTGATTGGATGAATGAACTAAATAAAGTATGTAATAAATATGACACAAAATATAAATCTAAGCAAGTATCTTAACAGTCAAATTAACATCATTTTAAGGAGATATTGTAATTTATTTGTCTAAATTAACCATTTAGTGAAGTAAATTCCATTACTTTATATTCACTTTGGAATTTTTTTTTTAAATTCAAAGTGTTATTTCACTCATTTTATGAACCAGGTATGTTTTATTTGATTTCTCACCCTGCCCCTGCTCCGCCCACCAAATATAAAATTTGTATTTTAGGTTCTAAGGTAAATGATGCTGTGCTTATTGCAATCAATATTCTTCTATATAAATTCTTGTAATTCAAAAACTGCTGTTATTTTGGGGGCTTATTGGTTTGTCGGAAATTCAGTATGCTTTAGAAGGAAAATGAAGAAACCATCCCATCTGTTTCTACTTCTATTGTGTGTGACAGGAGACTATAAAAATATACATGAGTATACAAAGGACATTAAAAATATATATTGGAAAGCTAAGGTAGGCATCATTAAATAGTAACATTCCATCAATTAGCATGTTTAAAGATCATTGATAGTACTCAAATATTCAAACTTCCAGTACTGAAGTCACTGTGTGTCTTTTTTGCTTGTGTAAGTCCAACCTACATTGGGTTTGAATGTTACAATAAATGTGAGTCTATATAAGGCAACTAACGCAGGTTGTTAATACCTGCACATCCATTCAACAAACTTTTCTGAAGTACCAGCTATATGCCACCAGCTTTACCAGTTGCTCGAGATACAAGGTCGACGAGGGCATTTTATGCTGTAGAGGGAGAAAGGAGCCAGAAAAGAAACAGCTGTGGTTTAATGCACAAAATATCCTGGGAGTACAAATGAATCCAAAAGTATAAGGCCATAAAGGAACAGGACCCTAAATCTTCCAAAGAATATTATGAAGAGAATAAAGATTTTTTAAGAAAATGATCATTTGAGCTGATTGTGTTATGCTTTAAGATTACCAAAAAGAGAAAAGTTCAGGGTAAGAAAATATCGTCCAGGGCAGTGGATATAGTTTGAAAGTCTTGGAATGAATGGGGAATACCATGCTCAAGATTAAGTGGGTAAGAGAAAGAGGAATCACAAGGGTAAGTGGGTCCTTAGACACTGTCCAGTAGCAGTGGTGAACAGTCCAAGTTTGGAAAGCAGGTGAGTGACTGTTACAGGATTGTTTTCTAACACACCCCCTTCTCCACCATTGTGGAGACTGGAGGATAAAAATGACTGTATTAGATTGTTAGTAGCAGGCTTGCATTTCTAAACAGGTTTTTCTTTTAGGGAGATAAGCATTTTTATTCACATACTCAGTGTCTGGATTGTTTGTTTATAAAGGATGGGTCTTATTCATGACAATTTCTACTGATGTGACCAGAATGATAGGCTCTCAATAAATAATTTTGTTATTAGTACATTAGAGTTACACATAGTACTTGGGTTCACTTGGACATAATCATATATATGTGGAATATAATTTGCAACACTTCGGTCCTCAGTACTTCCTCTACCCCTCCCTACCTTCCTCCTGTTCCCCTTCCTCTATTCTATTGGCCTTCATTCTATTTATTTATAGTTTTTTCTTTAATTAGTACTTCATAGATATACATAAAGGTGGAATTCACTGTGGTATGTTCAAATATGTGCATAGCATAATTTGGTCAATTTCATTCCTCCTTTTTTGTGTGCCTCCTTCCTCCCCCTCAATCACCTTCCTCTGCTTCACTGATCTCTGTTGTACTTTCATGGGATCTCATGCCCTGCCCCTGCCATTTGTTAAAAATTTGGTCTAGCTTACACATATGAGAGAAAACATTCAACTCTTGATTTCTGAGTCTGGCTTATTTCACTTAGCATGATGATCTACAATTTCATTCATTTACCAGCAATGCCATACTTTTATTCTTCTTTATAGCCTAATGAAATTCCATTGTGCATATATACCACACTTTCTTTATCCATTCATCTGTTGATGGGCATCTGGGTTGGTTCAATAGCATGGCTATTGTGAATTGTGGTGCCATAAATGTTGAAGTGCCTATGTCATTATAGTATGCAGAGAACAGTTTTTTTTTCAATAAATACCAAGGAGTGGATGAGCTGGATCAAATGGTGGCTCTATTCCTAGGCTTTTGAGGAATCTCCATCCTTTTTCACAGAGTGGTTTTATTAATTTGTAGTGCCACCAACAATGTATAAGTCTCCTTTTCCCCCATATCCATGCCAGTATTTATCATTATGTGTATTCTTGATTATTGCCATTCTAACTACAGTGAGATGAAGTTTCAAAGTAGTTTTGATCTGCATTTCCCTGATTACCAGGAGATATATATATATATATATATATATAGAGATAGATAAAGACATATATATATATATATGTGTGTATATATATAACATATTTTGAGCCACATATATAGTCATATATATTATATATATATACATATATATTTCATTCGAATTTGTTCTTTAGAAAAGTGTCTGTTTAATTCTTATGCCCATTTATTAATTTTGGGGGAGGTGTTAAGATTTTTAAGTTCTTTATATATTCTGAATATTAATCCCCTATTAATCCCCTGTTGAAGGAGCAGCTGGCAAATTTTTTCTCCCATTATATAGACCCTCTTCATGTTCTTAATTGTTTCCTTTGCTCTTCAGAACCTTTTAAATTTGATGCCATCCCACTTATTGCTTCTTAGTTTTATTATTTGTGCTTTAGGGGTCATATTAAGGAAGTCAGTGCCTGTGCCAATATTTTGGAGTACTGAGCCTATGTTTTCTTCTGGCAGATGCAAAATTTCATATCCAATTCTAAGAGGTTTGATCCACTTTGAGTTGACCTTTGTGGTGGGTAAAAGATAGGGTCTAGTTTCATTTTTCTACATATGGATATTTAGTTTTCTCAGCACCATTTATTTTGGCACCTTTTGTCCAGAATCAGTTGACTGTATCTATGTGAATTTGTCTGTCTTCTGTTTCATTGGTTTTCAAGTCTGTTTTGATGCTATACAGACTGATTTTGTTACTATAGCTCTGTAGTATAATTTGAGATCCAGTATGTTGATGACTCTATTATTGGTCTTCTTAGAATTGCTTTGGCTTTTGTGGGTGTTTTATTCTTCCAAATGAATTTTAGGACTGTTTCTAGTTCTGAGAAAAATGTCTTTGGTATTTTAATGGAAAGTGCATTGAATCTAGTATAGTAACCTAGTATAACACTTTGGGTAGAAAGGCCATTTTGACAATATTAATTCTGCCTATCCAAGAACATGGGTGGTCTTTCCCATATTCTAGGGTCTTACTCAGTTTCTTTCTGCAATGCTCTTTAGTCTTAACTGCAGAGGTCTTTCACTGCCTTGGTTAGATTTACATATAGTATTTTTTGAGGTTATTATGAATAGAATAATTTTCCTGATTTCCTTCTTAGCAGAATTTTTCTTAGTATAGGAAAATTCCTGATTTATGTAGGTTAATCTTGTATCTGCTACTTTGTTTAATTTGTTTATGAGCTCTAGAAGTCTTTTAGTGGACTTTTTGGTCTTCTAGACATAGGATCATGTCCATAAACAGATAATTTGACTTCTTTTCATATTTGTATTTCTCTTTAATTTCCTTTACTTGCCAGATTTCTGTGGCTATAATGTTTAATGAGAGTGGTGAGAATGGGAATTCTTATCTTATTCCTGATTTTAGAGGAACTGCTTGCATTTTTCTCCACTCAGTGTATGATGTGGTCCTTGGATTTGCCATATGTAACCTTTACAATGTTGATGTAAGTTCCTTCTGTCCCTAGTTTCTCCAGAATTTTAACATGAATGGGTGCTGGAGTCCAAAGGCCTTTCTACATCTATTAAGATGATCATGTTATTCTTGTCCTTATCTCCAGTTATGTGGTTTATTACATTTATTGATTTGTGAATGTTGAACCAACTTTGCATCCCTTGAATTTGATTATGGTGTACCTAATGATCTTCTTGATGTGTTTTGAATGCACTTTGCCAATGGTTCATTATGGATTTTTGCATTTATATTTATCAGAGATATTTGTCTGAACTTTTCTTCCCTTGATGTGTCTGATTCTGGTATCAGGGTGATATAGACTTCATAGAATGTGTTGGGCAGTGTTTCCCTCCATTTCTATTTTATGAAATAATTTGAGAAGGATCAGAATTAGTTCTTCTTTAAGGTGTCATAGAGCTAAACTGAGAATCCATCTGATCCTGGACTTTTCTTTGTCGGAAGGCTTTGTTGTGTCTGCTTCAAACTCACTGATTTATTTGTCTGTTTACATTTTCTATATCTTCCTGGTTCAATTTGGGTGGGTCATATATGTCTAGAAATTTCTCAGTCTCTTCTAGATTTTCTAGCTTATTGGAGTGTAAGTTTTCAAAATAGCTTCTAATGGTCCTTTGGATTTCAGAAATGTCTGGGATGATATCAACATCCTTTATCATCTCTAATTTTCTTGAATTGGATCTTCTCTCTCTTTCTTTTGGTTAGCTTGGCAAAGGGTTTACTGATCTTGTTTGTGTTTTCAAAGAACCAACTCTTTGTCATATTGATCCTTTGTAATTTTTTATTCTCAATTCAATTAATTTAGGCTCTGATCTTAATTATTTCCTGTCTTCCACGATTAGAGCATTACATTGTTCTTTTTCTAAGACCTTGAGTTGTAACATTCGAGTATTAGAAATCTGGTTTCAATGTAGAAACTCAATGCTAATTTAGAAGCTCAATGCTCAATGCTTTCCTCTTATCATTGCCTTCATACTATCCCAGAGATTTTGACATGTTATACCTCTATTCTCATTTGTTTCTAAGAATTTTTGTACTTCTCCCCCAATTTTTTGTGGTCCATTACTTTTTACGACATTTTTTTTTCATTGTTTAATATTCCTGCCACGGTTGTTCAATAGCACCAGGTATTGAAGTGTATGGGCTATTTGGGGTGGTTTGTTTCCCTGGTTTCTCATATAGTTTGTATGTCTACCCATCTATTAGGATGATTACCACTTCTACGTTTATGCATGTGACTATTTTGTGATCTTCTTTTTCTTAAGTGCCCAGAGTTGGGTGAATATGGGTACTCCCACTCAACATATATCCTCGGCTATTCCCAGTAGCAGCACTATTTTGAGAGAAGATACTAAACTCTATTAACTACCATTAATTCAGAGCATAGCCATGTACTAATAAACCTTAGGGGGAAAAACTTGGAAATGATCTCCACAGCTTAGGTATAAAATTGTGTAATATTCTAGAATAGATAGAGACATTAGTTATTAAATATAGTAATATTGCTATCTGAAAGGGGGAGGAGAGAAAAATTGGGCAAATAGTAAAAATAGGAAAGAGAATGTAGAAGAATAATTCAAACCAAGGTAAAAAAAGAAAAAGGTGGGTGGATGGAGTGATTTGAGACAGGAGCAAGTAATGCAAGAGGGAAAAAAGGGATTAAGAGGAGCAATTGTAAACCAGAGCTAGGAAAACAAAGAGAATGTTTCCAGTTAATGTTTAGAACATTAGAAGAAATGCAATCATGTTGAAGGCACAGTACCAAATAATAGGAGACTATCTACTTATTCAAAATGAAAAGTAATATATGTATATAAGATCAAAATTTATAATAATCCATGCAGAAGTAGAAAAATGTCTTATTGAGTCTTTCTGGTTTGGATTTCATTAAGATTTAGGACCTTTAGAAGTTTCCTGCCACTTTTCAGCTCTATTTTTCCCTGGGTGTGGAGATAGTGATCAGGCCAGCTTAACTCTAATATACTTTTAGGAAGCCCCTTCCAATCTTTGTTTAGGTACCTGCTTGCTGTCTGTTGGTTCAGAGGAAACTATCCTGAACTGTCTGTGACTTAGCAGTCCAGTTTTTCCCTGTTAGGGAGTTGTAGCCTTGTATACCCTCCTGAAGTTACACGTATCCAGCACTGTCAAATCCAGTGTGGGATATATGTGCATATCTTGGAGTGTGTGAGGTTTATGGTAGAGATATTGTAGTTTGATGTGTGCTGGGTGGCCCATAGGGTAGGGGCTGGTAAGGCTGTTGCCTTCTCTGGAGTACACAGTTCACATATCAGTGGTCTTTTATCTGGGCAGTGGCTGGTATCTTTGGGATGCTGCTCTGTAAGCCCCTTTATGGAATGTGGTGTCACTGTGTATGCACAAGGTTCTCTGCTGGATGTTTGGGGTCATCTTCAAGAATTGCCTTCTAAGGGTCTGAGCATCTAAATGAGAATTGAGTTAAATGGCAGTTCTGGGACTTGTAGCTGTAGAGCCTCCTAGAAGAGCTGAGGCACAAGAGCTACTTCCCTGGTTGCTATGGATTTCTTGCCAGCTGGTTTTTGCTCATCAGCACAGCAACCCAAGCCTGCTTGCATGGCAGTTACTGTGCTGCATTTGTTGACTACTTTTGCTGGGTACAGGGGCACAGGATGCAGGCTCAGACCTGTCAAACTGACTGCTGTGGAATGCCATACACACAGGTCCTCCACAATACCTTTTTAAAAGTGGCATAGAGCTTGATGGCTGATTGCAAGTGTGGGACCTGTGATTGCTGGCTCTCTGTGGGTGGTTTGTGGTGCTGAAGGCTTCAAATTTGCCTGAAGTAGATCACCAGGTTACTGACCCTTTGACTGGGATAGAGTTGGTTGACCTGCTTACTTCACAGCTCCTACTGCAAGCGGTTGTGAAAGTTGCCTGCTTTCCTCCCCTGGGACTTCTCCATCTAAGGAAAAGCACTTGGTGGTGGTCTGCAACTGTGGGGCCTGTGGGTGCATGCTCTCTGTGGGTTATCTGTGATCCAGAAGCCTCTGCTCTGGCTAGTGCAAGACCATGGTTTGCCCATCACTGTGATGAGGGTAATATGACAGTTGGCCATCTGCCTAAGCTCCTCCAGAGACCCTATAGACCTCTGGGTTTGGGTTTGTACTCCCTGGGAATGATTAGCTCTTGGGTCAGCTCCACCCTACTCCCCTTATTCAGGGGAAAAGGGAGGAGGTTTCAGCAACTCTCCATCTAGCAGAGATCTCTTTACAAGTTCCTTCTAGAGGATTATTGAAGCAACCCATTTCAGCAACCCATTTCTTCTGGTTTTATTATTACCCAAAGGTAAGGAGAAGACTGTGTTGATTCATTTTTTTTTCTAGGTAAGCTGGCTAACCATGGAATCTACAAAACAGCTTTCAGCCCACAATTTAGATCAAACTGTGTGATGTCATTCATTTCTTTACTGTTCCTTTACAGGTCCTTTTTTCCCCCTAGCTGTTGTTAAACAAGCAAGCTTGTGGGCTATTCCTTTCCTCATTCCTCTCTTTTTTGCCTCTCTCTCTGGCCCCACCTTGGTTTGGTGTCAAGGAATTTCATCCTTATTTTCTGCTCCAGTACCCAAACTCCAAGTCCCTTGAAGTTTCACACTGTCCAATATTAAGCTGTAGAGTATTCACTCTGTTACCCACCTCGCTGGTCAACAGTTCTTTCACTGCTTCGTTCTGAGTTGTGAAGGAGTTGAGGATTGTTGTCTAGAGCTGCTCCATCATCTTCATACTCATTACATAATTTTTAATTAAATAAGACTGCCACGTTTTTCTTTAATGTAGCAAGCTCCCAGACCTGATCATACAACACACTGTAATACAGAAATGGGAGGCAATCTTAAAACCGTTACATGGTCCAGTGTCCTGTCTTTGATAAGAGGTGGCTATGCTGGCACTCATGATTCGAGTCAGCTAGTGAAAAATGCAAAGAAGGCACTTCTTGGTCTTCTTTCTCAGCAGGATAAAGTCAGAACAAATGGTTCAATTAGAGGCAACTTTGAATTCCTATTCAATCTGACTCTCTTAATCATTTAGCTTCACTAGGTTCAGTGAATAGAACAATATGAAGATACCTGACAAGATTTTCCTGAAAAGATAGCTGGAGCCATCATCAGGAAAATGAAATAAGAAAATATTTGTATGTGTCATAGTGTGAATCTCCCAGACGCTTATTCAACAGTGGAGGTAATAAGTAATACACCCATTCTCTGCTGAGCCTACTCAGTGCTATTGATATTCATCAGCTGATGATTAACGGTCCACTGGCTTGACAACAGAAGTTTAGTTGTAATGCATTGTGTACTGTTGCATACATACTGGCAGCACTCTACAGTATTGCTAACAGCTTTACGCACATTACCATTTTTATTCTTTCCAAAAAATCTGATAATTATTAGCAACTCCCCTTATTCCCTCTCTGCTTTGATAATTCGGGGTGGAAGGGAGGCAAGAATGGAGGAAGGATAGATAGCATAGAGGGAAGGGAGGGGTGGGGATGGGGTGGGGGGTAAGAATAATAACAGAATGAGTGACAGACATCATTGCCCTGTGTACATGTATGAGTGCACAGATGGTGTGACTCTACTTTGTGTACAACCAGTGAAACAATAGCTGTACTCCATTTGTGTTCAATGAATCAAAATTAAATAAATTTTTAAAAAATCAAAAACATTTTCAAAGGCTTTTAAATCCCCTGACTTCAAAGCACAGTAAATATGCTTTTTGAAAAAAAAATTTTAGGTACATATCCGTACCTAAAATTTGAGAGGTTAAATTTAACGAAACCACATATATAATAAGAAGCGGGACCAGGGCTTAACCCACCGATAGTCTGACACCAAGCATTCCTACCTCTGAAATTCTAATATGCATTCAAATTACCTGGGGACCCTGTGAAAATGTATATTTTGATTCAATAAGTAAGGAGTGGGAGTTGAGGTCCTGGGGACCCCTCTTTGAAGATTAAAATTCTCAAAAAGTATACCAGACTGCTAACATGGGAAACCTAGTCAGCATCAATGACTGTGATGGATATTTGAATATTAACTCAATAAGTGTTCATCTCAAGTCTTACTTGTAATTTTATTTTTTCATCACTAAACATAGAACATTATATTTGAATGTTTAAAAATTTTTGAAAACAATGTCTTTGACATTATTGGGCATTAAATTTACAGTAAAGCATTTATGGTTTAATTTTTATTATTGATCTCATTTGGAAAGAAAATACCCACACAGAAGAGAAGAATTAAAAAAAGATGATGGCATTATACTAAAAACTATAGTAACAAAAATAGAATGGTATTTGCATAAAAACAGACATGGCATACCAATGAATAGACTATACAGATATAAATCCACATAGATATAGTCATCTGACCCTGGACAAAGATGCTAAAAACATACATTAGAGAAAGGATAGCTTTTTAAACAAATGGTACTAGGAAAACTAGATATCTATATGTAGCAGAATGAAGCAAGTTTCCCATCTCTCACACTGCACAATTTAAAGTGGATCAATTCAAAGTGGATCAATGACCTAGGAATTAGACCAGAAGCACTTCCAGTGCTCAAAGAAAATGGGATTAACACTGAAACATATTGGTCCAGGCATCAACTTCCTTAATAAGACTCCTAGAGCACAAGAAATAAAGCCAAAAATCAATAAGTGGGATGGCACCAAATTAAAAAGTTTCTGCACAGCAAAGGAAATAATGAAGAGAAGGAAAAGAGAGCCTACAAAATGGGAGAAAATCATTGCCAACTGCTTTTTCAACAGGGAATTAATACCTAGAATATATAAAGAATGCAAAAAAAAAAAAAATACGAATTGCCAAGCACAGTGGCACACACCTGTAATCCCAGCAACTTTGGAGGCTGAAGTAGAATGATCATAAATTTAAACCAAGCCTCAGCAACTTGGGGAGACCCTGCCTCAAAAATTAAAAATAAAATAAAAGGGGCTAATGATGTGAATCAGTGGTTAAGTGCCCTTGGGGTCACTAACACCTAACACCAGAAAAACAAATAACCCTATTAATAAGTGACAAAAGAACTAAACAGACCTTTCTCAAAAAAAGAAATACAAATGTCCAACAAATATACAAAAATGTTCAACATTCTTAGCAATCAGGGAAATGTAAATAAAAACTACTCAAAGATTTCATTTTACTCCATTTAGAAAGGCAATCATTAAGCATATAAATAAAAAAAATCACTGGTGAGGATGTGGGGATAAAGTTACATTCATACATTGTTGGTGTGACTGGATATTAGTACAAACACTTTGGAAAGCAGTGTGGAGGTTCCACAAGAGTGGGAATATAACCACCTTATGTCCCAGCTATCCCACTCCTTGTTATTTATCCAAAAGAACTAAAATCAGCATGCTACAGTGATACCTGTATATCAATGATTATAGCAGCACAATTCACAATAGTCAAGTTATAGAGTCAGCCTAGATGCCCATCAATAGATGAATGGATAAAGAAAATATGGTATACACACAATGGAGTTTTACTCAGAAACAATGAAGAATGAGAATATGGCATTTGCTGAGAAATGAATTGGAACTAGAGAACACCATGCTAAGTAAAATAAGCCAGACTCCATGTCAAAGGTTGTATATGGAAGGTAGAAAAGGACATTTTTTTTTAAAGAAGGAATTAAAAAAAAAAATCTCATAAATATTGAAGGGAGACCAATAGAAGTGAGGAAGGGAATCCAAGGAAAGAGAGTAGGAAAGGCATAGGGAAGAACTCAGGAACAAAATCCATCAAATTATATTATGGCCATGTACAAATATGATACAATGATTCTGACTATTATGTATAATTATAATGCAGCAATAAAAAACTGACTAAAGATTCTGCAGAGGGCTGCATTACTAAACCAATGTTAAGTTTAAACAAGAGCAAAAAAGATGAATGCTTTCAAAATTTTCTTCTTGAAATCACTCCAAATTGTCTAGCTCATCTTGAGTCAGGGCCCTTTTTTCCTGTTCTTTTTCTGCAATATGTTCTCCCCGAGTCATATGGTTTCTTCTGGTATCTTTCCATTTGGGGCTCAAATATGACCCCTTCAAAAATGTCCATTTAATCTAAGATAAATTCCCCCATATTTGTCTTCTCCTTTACCTTGCCCATAACCTCCCTAAATACAGAAACTCACACCAATTTTTCACCAATTTCATTCACTCAGCAATTAGCTAAATGCATGACATGGAGTTTACAATTATTTGTTAACTACGTAAATGAAAGCTGAGTGAAATGAGACTAAGTAAATGTCAGTGAATTTGTTAATTAATCAATTGGAAGGACATTTGCTAAAGAGTGTTTTCAGTTAGAAGGAGGAAGTGAAAGAAGGCTTCAAGAGAAATTATGTCTACTCTTTCAAAAAAATTGGCCACTACAGGAAAAATGAATATTTGGAAAGAGAGGATGCAGAGTAGTTTTAGGGTTTTATATTTTTATGAGGGAAAGGAGAGGAAAGAAAGGTCAGCAGTGTGAGCTCAGCTAAAAATGCGACAGACAAAAAAAATGGAAATAGCAAATTAGTAGCAAAATTAAACTCCAGTTATTTAAGCAAATCCCCAAATGATGCAAAGCAACTTTCCCTGTCAAGTCACTGAGGCAGAACTGGTTCACAAACTGGAAAAATCACCAATGGTGACATCTAGTCACACAAGGTCTTTAAGCATTTAAGTTAGTAACTCAATGGATCCATACTCTTACCAAGCTATAATTCACATTCTGGTGTTGTTGTTGTTGTTGTCCTTGGCTTTAATATTCAATACTCAAGCAGTCAGAATCAACAGAAAACGAAACTGTACATTTGGAACAGGCTTTTGAAAGACAAACTGGGGTGCTGCTTCACTACCAGCCTGGTGGAAAATGGTCTGAAGTCCCCAGAGTGTCAGAGCTAGTGTTGGTGACCATCTTTCTCCATGAGCTGTGAAAGGCACTGCAACCATCCTTTAAAGCCTTTGAATCCCTAACTTCAAAACACAGTGGTTATATTCTTTTATGAAAAAGAAAAACAAAAACAAAACTTAGTTCTCTCAAATTTGAGCAGAATAAAAAAGAATTAAAAAATCCCCCAGTACATTTGAGTTTGTAATTTAATTACCAACCATCATCTTGTTTTTGCTTTAATATATCACTAATAATTTAAGATGTTCATATGATGTATCTCGAGAAGAATTGAAAGTGGCTTCTCGATTAAAATAAAATTTGAACAATTTAAAGTACAGCTGGACAGATTCCATATGAAAATAAAGATCCTTCAAAAATATGTAGCATATTTTAATGTTCACTTTTATTTAAATATGTCAAGTTTCTCCCTTAAATATAGATGGTAGGCAACTTTGAGGGTGAGTATTCTCTTCAACTTTGCATTGTAGTCCCACAAACATAGCAGATTTTCTCTTTATTTGCTGTAAAATTTATCTTAAAAATTCACAGTTGAAGAATGCCAAAACAATGATGGATTCAAGCTAAACTCTATGGACTAAATTTCTACAGGACACCTTTAAATGATTATATAACAATTCACATAAACTTAACTCATTTAATCTCTTTAACAGTCCTATGCTGGGAGTGCTATTTTTACCTGCATTTTACAGATGAGAATAGTGAAATACAAAGAGGTTGACTAACTTCAAGTTCACTTTGCTAAGAAGTAGAGAAGCTAGACATTCAAATCAAGGTACTTGGGCTTCAGAGTCCAAATGCCTCACCACATAGCAAGGAAGTTTTCAACCCATGAGGAACCAGCACTGTTTAAAGAAACATAAGCTATTCATGATTCCCACAGCTCTGTAAGATCTTATCCCATTGCTCAAATATGAGGCTAACCCACTCTGCAAATGAAGAAACCAGATTCAGAGCAAGGCTCCTTAAACTTACAAGCACTGACAATTTACTTAATCTTTCTCTCTGGATTTCCTCATTTGTAGTAAGGGATAACCAATATATCCTATATCCTTGAGGAATATTAGAAGAAAACATTTAAAGTGTTAGCAAGTAACATATTTTCCTGTAAGTGCCCTTTGATTGAAGGTTTCATCTAAGTTTTTCCCTTATGAAATGGTCATCCACATTGAAAGCATTTAGTCTAAACCAACTTTATCCATATTATGATTTTGTGCTAGGAGGATGCTGAAAAAATTGGGAAAGTATGTGTGTGGGGGTGATGTGTGGATATATACACACATTTATTTGTGTAATAAATTTAATTTATAGCTCAATCCATGATTCTTCATTAGTCAAGCTCTTCATCATTTGACAAGGACAAAGCAAGATTGCACAAAATGTGACTAATATCCGAGTGCAATTTTACAACCCAGAAAGGGTCAGAAGTTCCTTTTTATCTTCTAAATTCCATGCAAAATACATTATTTCAGATATAATACTCAAGTATGAGATACAATGGATGATTATTTTGAAAAAGACAACATTAAACTACATCCTGCTTCTCTTTGAATTTTCACCTGTTTCATTAATCATAAAGTGGCTCGTGCTTTGACTCTAGTGCACTCATCTCGAGCTCATTAACATCCTGCTTTTTACTTCTTACAAAACTCATGTCAAGCTGATTAAAGCAGGACCTAAGTTCAATTGCACCAAATAGGATTGACGTCATTTTTTCAAATAATCCTATTGCCTAGAATCTGAAAACAGCCTGAGCCATGTATTCCAAATTCAGAATGTGGTTCTTTAGTGAGCCTAAGGACCACAAAATTACATAATACTCTTTTTAACAAGATTATAGTTTTTCATTAGCTAAAGTCTATAATAAGTAGCTGCTTCTCCTAGGTCCCTAGCTTTACCTTTCCCACCTGCCATTTATTTTCTAAAGTGATCATTTAGGTAGGATCATTCAATCTCTTCCTCTTATTCCAGAAGTTGTTTTATTAATTTTTTTCCTTTTCCTTTTATTAGCTTTATTTTAATAAAACAGTGAGAGTTCTTTGTTCTTACAGTTAATACTATTTTTCTGATGATGAATCATCAAGTGGGTGCTATTCAAGCCAATACATGAATGCACAGAATTTTACAAATACATTTTTAAGTATTTAATAAGATATTTTATTAAAGACCTTCTTGATGAGGGCAATTCTAAGAGACATTGCATGGGTGTAGGAATGTACTCGAAGGAGGATAGATTTAATGTCAATGAGAACTTGAATCATGTTTCTTCAAGGCATAGCGCTTGTAGTGTCTAAGGTATATGGAAGTCATTGAATAGCCACAGCTGCTGAGTAAGAAGACATGCCATGGGAATAGCAAAGAGACAAATTGAGGCATTAGGACATTAGAGGTTGTACAACTTCAACTTAACACAAGGTCTTAATTCCTAAGATCTTGGAAGAATTCAGTGCAGTGAGAGGCCTTGAAGTTGAATTTTCATTAGTTTCCCAGTGAATCTACCTCTTGACATTGGGTGGACAGAGGTGGATAAAATGGGAAACATTTGTTTCCTACCTATAGAAATCAATATAACCAAATCTGATTATTAGTTTTCAAATATTTCACCAAATTATGCTCCAAAAAGTACAAATGTTGGTAAAATAAAAATTTTGAACCCTAATATTTTAATAGAACCATATATCTGCAGGGACTCAAACCTCCAAACACAGAACTACTATTTATTTTTCTTTCTATTTTGCACTGATAGCAATAACATAAAATACTGATTATATTCTAGATACTGTCCCGAAGATTCCATTGAATTATTTCATTTAACTCTCTCAGAAATGGGAGAAGCAGCATGATTTTTCTCTTTTTATTGCTGAGGAATTGAGACTTCAACATTTTAGGTAATTCACCTAAGGTTTACCAGTGATAAATTCAATTTGTCTGATGTCGAAGTCTGTATGGTCAATGTTTCTCTGACTCAAAATGTAATACTGCTTCTGTAAAACAGAGTGACTACAGAAAAGCCCAACTTGATAGACATTCCTAGTTGCATGGAAAGCTCGAAACATATGTGGTTGTATTGAACATTTAAGACTTTTAGAACAAAATCCGTTGCAGTAACAGCTGTTTACCAAATAGCATGTCCTAAAAGACTGTCTCCCTACTAGGACCTCACCTTGAGAAAAAAGAGATTTTAATAAATGAGAGGGTGAATCCTTAAATACTCTCTTGAGAACTAATTGCTGGGCAGATGGTAGATTGTCTGTCAGACTGAACAACTCATATGTGAATCAAAGTGAATTCTCATAGGTCAGAATACATGGCTTCTCTAGCATTTGACTTTTCCACACTTTCAGAAGAATCTGATTCCATCTAGACTCACCTACCTGCATCTTCACAAGACTCTTGCTGTAGTCACCTTGCCCATAGTGGAGGCACCAGAGAGATCCAGCATTGTGTAAATCCAACCTAGAATCTGGGATATGGCACAGGGCAGACCAGCAGAAAGACTTCGCATACATGCAAACAGGGAAGCAGTATAGGCAAGAAAAGAACTTCAAAAAAGATTCTCTGTCTCTTCCATAATAGGTCCAGGGACTCCCAAAGACCTCCCTGATGACAGAGGCATACTAGGAAGAAAAGTTTATATGTATAGTGAGTAGGACAAGGTTCAGATACATCCTTAGTGTTCTAAGAAAACACATGCTCAAACATGTGAAAATTTGGGTACTGATATTTAAAAAAAAGTCATCAAAATGGTGTTTTCTAAAATAGAAATTCAAGTACTTTCCATCTATCATATTATGATGTTACCAGATTAAATATGCTCTGAGTAGTATTTCTGTACCTTGTACACAAATTTTTGAGGGAGTGTTCTGTACAGCGACCTGACTTCCTTGTCCGTCGCACTGACTTGAATGAGAGCTCTGTAAGGCAGTGTTCATGGTCCCTTTTTACTTGTAGCCCCTCTATGAGACTCTCCCAGTGAGCACTTGTAGAGTGATAGGCAAGAAATGGAGGCACAACTGACTTTTAAGTAACTTGTGTGGAATAGCAAATCAGTCCCAGAAGCAGGATTAGAACCAGGTCCATGATGTCTTCACCAGGGCTCTTCTAAGAGCCTGCAAAGACAACTAGGTGTCCTCCAGAGGTGGTAGACATCATTGAGAACTCCTGAGTTCCCTGAGGCATCTAGCTTTACCAGGTGAGGAAAGATGATATTTTACTTTCTACATAGTTTTATTTTTTGTAAAGTTGACGACTTTCTGCATACATGCTTCAAAATTATTTTTGTATCATTTGAATGGATTTGTTCATTATACTCTGTTTTTCCTGGTGTATGACTCTTTTATTAATAGTGTTTTCCAGGCTCCCTGCCCCAATTCATTAATGCAATGTGGGACAATAAATAAGCCCTACCTGCTGGCCCATTTTTGCTGACCTGATGAAGTGGTTCATTAGAACGCTTGGCATTTTCTTAATAGTCACAACTGAATCTGATGAAGACAAATAGTGCTGAACTACATTTCCTCAGGCTGAACCCTTGGTGCTGCTGTAATAGACACAGTCTCTGGGCTCCTAACTCTCATAGTACTTTCCAAGTCATGTTATAATATGTCTTCATATAAAAGTCATGATTCCCCTCTGGAATATAGGCTTCATGAGGTAAGGGATCTCATTACCTTATTATTGCTAAGCTCCAGCGTAGTGTCTCACCTATACTATATATTTAACATAAATTCATTTAGAAAATTAATAATATTACTACCTTCCCATTTATACTGTCATTCAATGATTATATTATTGAATATTGAATATTGAATATTATTCTCATATTATTCTGAATAATTTTATTCATAAAACTGCTATTTTTCCATTCTTGTTGTGTCACTTAGTGTGTCTATCTGTACTCTTAAGGATGAAATTTGTTAAATATACATTGCCTACTATGACATGCCATCCTAAATACTCCTTTATCACAGCGCATCCCATTTAGGGATCGCTCTCCACCCCACTTCTTAACCCCCTATCGAAAATGAATCCGAATATCATGAAAGGCAAAATGAGGATAGATTGCCTTGGGGTCAGGGATATTGCCAACAAGCAGTGAATCCAAGAAATTGACTGCATCTCTCCAGTTTAATTAGCTCAGAGTGTATGAAATTAAGAGTTTAGGAAAACCCCACCATAGCATGGGTCTTGTATAGAGGTGGAAAATGAATTTCTAGAATACAAACAGCATTTTGGTGAAGTGAACATGAAGTTGGTGAAACATGGATTAAACTCAGAGGAATTGTGGATTTTAACACAGAAAACAAGTAGGTACTGCAGTACATATTTTGGTACCTGAAATTGGGGTGCTATGATAGCACCTAAAATATGACATTGCTTTTGGAAATGGGTGGTGGATAAAGGCTGTAATAAT
Source organism: Glaucomys volans (assembly GCA_020662805.1). Taxonomy (NCBI): domain Eukaryota; kingdom Metazoa; phylum Chordata; class Mammalia; order Rodentia; family Sciuridae; genus Glaucomys; species Glaucomys volans. Next base: position 382,720 of record JAJEJO010004265.1, on the reverse strand, counting down.
TTTGAGAAATGTGGTAGGAAAAAAAATCCCTTGAACAAACCTGTAATAGAAATATGGATGTTAAAGATTGCTGGTGAGAGCTCAGGAGGAAGTTAGGAGGGTAGTAAACACCTATATCATATTAGAGAATAACTAAGTCATCATAAACAAATGACTGGTTATTAATAGTTCTGCTGATGAGGCACAGAAGGTAATGAGGGTTGCAAAAGTGAATTGTTATTGTATAATGATAGGAAACCTACCTGAATTTTGTTCTACTGCTCTAAAGAAAGCAGACTTATAAGCAATGAACTTGGATATTTAACTGAGGAGATTTCTGAGCAAAATTTTGAAGGTGGGGCCTTGTTTCTTCTTCTGTTTATATACAATGTGATAAAAAAAAAAAGAGAGATCAATTTGAAGAACTATTTGGCAGAAAGGAACCAGAACTTGACAATTTTGAGAATTCTCATCCTATCCAGATTTCAAAAGATGCGAAATTAGAAAATTGTTATTAGAAAATTGTTAATTAGAAATTAAAAAATTTCAAAAGATGCGAAATTAAAAAATTTATCAGGAAAGTGATAAAACCAAGGCTGTGGTAAAACCAAGGCCCTTTTGTTAGTGCCTTTAAAACCCAAAAGTTCAAGTTGTTCATTCACCCCAGGGGCGTGTTGAATATATGGTATGTTTAATGCATGAGTACGCTTCTTGAGCCATCTCAGCAGAGGTCAGGAAAAGAGGTATGGAAAGACCTGTGTAGGAAACTCATGTCCATCCAATTCATGGGCATAAATCTTTGGGGGCCAGAGCTTACTATGGTATGATGAACAGTATTTCTCCTCACAAAGATGTCCAGGTTCTATTTCCTAGACTCATGAACATGTAACTTTGTATGACAAATGGAATTTGCAGATTAGATTAATTTAAGGATCTTTAAGGGGAAGACTTTCTTGGTTAATCCTGCGTCCCCAAGGTAATCACAAAGACTCTTTTAAGAGGGAGGTGGGAGAGCAAGATTAGAGTGATGCAGCATGAGGATAATATATTATGAGCCGTAAACTACCCATATCTAATGTAGATTATTTAGAGGACTAGATGATCATCTTCTGAACTGATGAGACTTGGTGGAGATTTTAGCTTTGAGCTAATGCTAAGATGGGATAGAGCTGTGGAGACCATGATATAGGGTGACTATATTTTACATCCCTTCCTTTCTTCATTTTCTCTCTCAGTTCAAGTCAGTTAGAAAAACATAAGGAGGTGGAATTTTTCCTAGAAATGTGTTTGTCTTGGATATGAATTCCAGTCTGTCCATGCCCTTGAGGAAAAAATGTTTCTTTCTACAGTCTATATTTGCTCATTTATAAGGTGAAGATAAAGATCTCTTCTTTATAGCATCAACACATGGATTGACTGTAGAAAGGGCTGCAAATTTTATTTAGCACATGCATGGCTTGTGGAAAGCACTATTTGAACCATGCTGTTTGATCTATTTATTTAGCAAGCATACTAAAGGCATATTATGTGCCAAGCACTGTTTCACATGTTAAAGAAAGAACAGTGCTCAGAAGAGTTAAAAAAAAATAAGATCCTGCCTTTGTGGAGGATATTGTATTGAACATGTTAAACAAGATAACTAAGTAAAAAGCATGTATGTTGGTTAGGAATAAGTATGCAGGAGAAACCTAGGGAAAGAGAACATTGACATTATGGTTGCTGCACAAGGCAAAGACTTAGTACTAAGGGGAAATCAGATTACAAGGAGAAAGAGAAGAGAAGTGCCTTGCTTTAGGTGAGGGGAACCAAAATCTACGTAAGCACAGGAGCTGATCTCAGATGGCTGGCACGTATAGTTCATCTGTATTTAGGAGACAAAGTTTGGGGTAGAAGCAGATGAGTAGGGGTATGTGTTCTGGGAGTATATGCAAATTCCGTATTGATGGTGTTCATTGTCTAGGCAAATAAGTAGGTGATCAGCTGATACAAGAATTGGAAGGAAATTGAAATGCTGGGAGAATGAGATAGAAAAAGGAAATAGTCATCCACAAGACAGCCTGGACTACATAAAAAAACAAGGAAAAGTTTGTCAGTCAACATAATCATGAATTTAAATTAAGATCAGTCAATATGGTTGTCGTTTTCATTATCCATTTTTGGCTGCACAGATGGATAGACAGAGTAAGCAGATATATAGATTTAACCAGGGTTATACTTGAGTCAACGTGATTCAGTGAAGAAAGGTTGATAAGACATTTGGAGATGTATGTAAAGAAGTGATCATGATTTTTTACTATAGAGTTTAGATTAGGTTTTAAAGAAGTGAAAAGTTGGGGTGGAGGAAGATAAAACAGAATGAGAAAGTGGTAAGACTAACGGCTTGTTGATCTTGGTGAGTCAAAAGATTATTGAAATTGAAGTACCAGGGGGAAAAAAGAAATGAAAATATAGCCAGAGACACATAGGGGAGTCATATACTTATTATTTATTTAATGATATAATTGATAATAAAAATTCAAGAATCTGACCCTCACTGTGAGTGCCTGAGGTAGGGCAGATAACAAATCACTGGAGGAAATGAGCAGGAGCTGAGAAATGAAGACATTGGCAAATTCATAACAGAGATATTTAAAGAAGGTAAAATACGGAGTCTGATTTAGTAAAGGTTTATCAATGAAGGCATCATTTTATTTTGTTTTAATTTTTTAGTAAAAAGAATGAATACCCTATAGCAAATTGATTTATGTCTGTCTGATACTTTTCATTTATATTTACTACCCAAAGATAAGTTATATACATTTAACATATATTATGGACATGACTACTATGTGAATAGCATTAATTATAAAAATGTCTACCTTTGAAATGATAAACCCCTTCTAGATATTTGAATCACTAGAGCTCTTTTTTCTTTTTGATAGAAGAGATTGAATTCAGGGGTGCGTTACCCCTGAACTACATCCCTAGCACTTTAGTTTTTAAAATTTTAAGACAGGGTCTTACTAAGTCATAGAGGCTGTCCTTGAACTTGCAAGCTTCCTGCCTCAGCCTCTTGTGTTACTAGGATTACAGGCATGTAGCATCAGGCCAAACTAGAATACCCAGAGGTTTGCACAATGCTAAGAAATGAGTAGTTGTTCAATAACTATATGCCACCTTAAAATAAACTTAACTAAATCACAATTTTAGCTAACGTCACCTGTTGTTAACTACATTGTTAAGAATCAGCTCTAGAACATTAATTATTTTAATATCATTCATTTGCATAATATAATGTACAAACTTAATTCCTCCCTGTTACTTACATTTCAAGCAGTCAAAATGGTTAGTCATGCATTTGGTTAGTATAACCATTTACCAAATTTGCTATTTAAAATGTCACAAAAATTAGACATGCTATATTTCCACATAGATTGTAGATATTTAATTGGAGAATTTTCCCCACATTAAGTAGATATGATAGCTATTCATTCTTAAATGAAAGGTCTGAATGTATCCTCTCTAAACTATATAATGTCTTTTAAATGTGTTCCAATTTGTAGGCAGGCATGGTGGTTCATACCTGTAATTCCCACTATTCAGGAGGCTGAAGTGGGAAGATCTGAAGTTCAAGGTCAGTCTGGGCAATTCAGCAAGACCTTGTCTCAAAAATTAAAAAAAAAAATGTAAAGGACTGGGGAAATCTCTCAGAGGTAAAATGTTCCTGGGTTCAGTCATCAGCTTCACACACACACACACACACACACACACACACAAATCAATTTAAAAGTTTGTTACAGTGTGTGAAAATGAAAACACCCTAAATTGTCCGAGGATTTTTAAAAAATTGTTTAGAAACAGGGGAAAGAATCTCATCCACTATTTTACCCTCTATTTTTTAATAGAATTTACCCAACAGCATATACAAAAACTTTGAAAAGGACTAAAGTTCAAGGAGATGCTTCATCTGCAAAAACATAACAGCTGTATTTTGTCTGCAAAATAAATTAAAGCTAAGCCTGCTCTTGTGCACACACTGCTGTCGCATGGCTAAGCATCATAGTACATCTGCCTGGAGCCACTGCTTCTTTAGATTGAAAACTTGACACTTTTTTTTTCTAGAACTAGTGAAAGGCCATTTATTCTTTACCATTCTTTCTGGTGAATGGAATAATTAGGAATAATAGCACATGCTCCTACCTGTGGTTTAGGGAAAAGGTAGTGGAAGTGCCATTGCTTCCAGCCAGGCAGATTAAGCAGTATTAGAAATGTGCTACTTCTTAAACTGAGTGGTGGGGAGACACGTGTTTAAATATTATGATTAAAAATAAGCATATTTGTTTCAGATATTACTACTTATATGAACCAGTTTCATAACTAAGAATTGTGCAAAATATCTAGCTAAAACCTTGTGTATTATAGATTGAATAAGAATAATCATAACCAAATTGCCCATGCACAATACAGTCCTTCTATCCTAGACAATCTTTTAGAATATAAGCATATGCTACTTCACCTTATTTTAGCTTAACTAGTGTAAAAAGTGCCTTATGTGGCCTAAGGAGTGGCATGGGTCCGCCTCCTAGTCCAGCATGTACCAACATATACTGCCCTCACTTCACAAGAAATGCTCTGCCTATAATAAGTATCCACTGAACACCTTGTATAGGTAAATCTAATAAGTATTCTTGAACACCTTGTATAGGTAAGTTTGAGATCCTTTTCTTCCTATATGAATAATCCACTTTGGATTTTACAAGTATATAAACTCTTTTAGAATATAACTGGTAACTACAGAGAAAGAGAGAAGTGGAATACATACTGAAGACAGAGCCAATGAAAGGAAAGCAAGCACAGAATTGGCATGGTTGTCTCAAAGAAGTCAATTATTTTGTATAAGGCAATTATTTTGTATTTATTTTGTATTTTATTTTGTATGAGGCTTTAATTTCTAAAGCATTATCTGCACACCCTTCTGAGCAAATACAAATAACAACTCTTCCCTTGTAGTGGAAAAATCATATTTTGACCTTGGGATTTTCTTGGGAATTCTCAGTGCTCTATCAGCATTCGCTAGTTTGAATTGATCAACCCTCTACCACCCACAAAAGCAGACACTATCTTCCTGGTCAGGAACAGAATCCTAATTAGCCCCCATACAAAGGACCCAGAGGACAGTTGTGTTCATTCATCCCTTAAGAGGTCATGATGCTATCAACCTATGAAGTGGGTATACAAGGCTTGAAACAGAAAAGGCCACTGCTGGCTCCAGGTTGACACCCTTACGCAGGCTTTTTTGAAGAACAGTACTGGTCCTGTAGACATGCAAGTATTTAAGTATGTCATCACCTATTCACCATTCTGCAGACTGTGTAATTTTTTAAAAAATAATTCCAAACATCTCTAAATAGGGATAAATTATTTTCTCTGCTTCTCCCCCTCATGGCATTCAATGATTCCAAAGACCCATCTGCTGCCCTTTCACCTCAGGAAGTGATTTGGGTATTTCCACCTTATTAGGAGTGGTTCAGCATGTGAAGGCACTGTGATGTTTCACATTTACTAGTCGAACATCACTTCTTTAATCTGATCTACAAAAGCAGGGGAGCTTGTTTGTATTATTTCAGTCAGTAAATTAGTTTCTCTACCCTAAAATCCACTTTTTGCTACATACCCAGACATCATAAAATGGTGGGGTGGAGGTAAAAGGAACAAGAGGGCCTATTCAAAGCAAGTGTAGACAGGGAGATATGAAGAGATTGGGAATACTTGTCTCTGCTGTTACAATCCTCACTCCTGCCTTTCAGTAACTGTTTTAACACATAGGTGCCCTGGTTGCTGGTGGCAACCTCGTTTGTAACACAGGATGACACACAGAATATCTCCCTCGATGGTCTCATGGGCACAACACCAGATTGCCATGCATATTGATTTTTCTCTCATCCCATCGAGACATCACAGCTGCCCCCTCAGAATGTAGGTGGAGGCAAAACCTTACTCCCCAGCAGGACAAATGTATGCTCACAGCACTGCTCTTGGATCAACTCCCATGCCACCCCAAGCCTTTTTCATTTACTTCTATGGCATTGAAAAACAGTGAAAGCAAAGTCCTCAGAGGACCTTAGATAGGTCTGAAGAAAAATAAAATAGTTGAGTTAAAACCAGTTCAATAATTTCTCTACACTTTGATTTTTCCTCTTCTAAAACTGTGGCTGTGGAAGACAGAGGTTGAGAAAAAAGAAAACTGAATTTGGCCTTGAGGCTCAAAGGCGGTGGATGCATCGGAACTTAAGTGGAGAATCATGGTGGTCTTCATTATATAGTGATTAAATTATCCAGAACTGCTTACATAATCAGTTTGCTAACACATCAGGCTGGTTTTGTTGTTACGTGCTTGACACAGATGATCTAGTGTTCCCCCTCACAACTGACTGCATGTTGTGAATTTTCTGTCTCTATTTGGAGATCAAAATCAGAAACACAGGAATAGAATATGGTGACAAAAATCATTAGATAAATGTTTTAACCTTTTCAGAACTATAAAGGCACACTGAAGATGGAAGCTTAGATCATAAATAAAATATTCAGAAATTATTGTGGGCAGTAGTTTTACCCCAGTTAGAAGTCCCTAGGCATATCCATAAAAAAAAGAAGAAAAAAGTTGATTCAATCAAACACAACTCCCTTGGTTCATTTCAGGCTTTAATCTGTTGATAAATAAGCAGCCTCACATACAAGTGAAGTGCAAGAGTACCTTTTGATGTTTTAGGAATGTCCTTTCTGCATTCTCCCCACTCACAATTTTACATGCACAAAAATATGCATGTGCACCCACATGGAAGCACACACAGACAGTCTTTCTGAGATGCTAGTAAGTAAAATCCCAGTAGTAGTAGAATACTTTTAATTCCAAGTCTTAACCTACAAATCCTCCTGAGAGAAGTATTGCACATTTATATTGACTGATACAAGATTCTTTCATGAGAATAGTTTTTTTAATTAATTTATTTATTTATTTAATTTTGATTCATTGAACACAAATGGAGTACAGCTATTGTTTCTCTGGTTGTACACAAAGTAGAGTCACACCATCTGTGCATTCATACATGTACACAGGGAAATGATGTCTGTCACACATTCTGTTATTATTACTCCCCACCCTGACCCCACTCCTCCCTTCCCTCTATGCTCTCTATCCTTCCTCCATTCTTGCCACCCTTCCACCCCACATTATGCATCATCATTCACTTATCAGAGAGACCATTCGGCCTTTGGATGTTTGGGATTGGCTAATCTCACTTAGCATAACAGTCTCCAACATCATCCATTTACCTGCAAATGCCATAATTTTATTCTTCTTTTGGCTGAGTAATATTCCATTGTGTATATATACCACAGTTTCTTTATCCATTCATCTATTGAAAGGCATATAGGTTGGTTCCACAATCTAGCTATTGTGAATTGGGCAGCTATGAACATTGATGTGGCTGCATCACTGTAATAATCTGATTTTAAGTCCTTTGGGTATAGGCCAAGGAGTGGGATAGCTGGGTCAAATGGTGGATTCATTCCAAGTTTTCTAAAGAATCTCCACACTGCTTTCCAGAGTAGCTGCACCAAATTGCAATCCCACCGGCAATGTTTGAGTGTACCCTTTCCCCACATCCTTGCCAACACCTGTTGTTGCCTGTATTCTTAATAAAAGACATTCTAATTGGGGTAAGATGAAATCTTAAGGTGGTTTTGATTTGCATTTGTCTTATAACTAGGGATGTTGAACATTTTTTCATAAATCTGTTGATTGCTTGAAGATCTTCCTCTGTAAAGTGTCTGTTCATTTCTTTGGCCCATTTATTGATTGGGTTATTAGTGTTCTTGGTGTAAAGATTTTTGAGTACTTTGTAGATTATAGACAGGTAGATCAATGGTGCAGAATAGAGGACACACAGACAAACCCACATAAATACAGGTATCTCATTCTTGACAAAGGAGCCAAAAACATGCAATGGAGAAAAGATAGCCTCTTCAACAAATGGTGCTGGGAAAATTGGAAATCCATATGCCGTAAAATGAAACTAAACCCATATCTCTCACCCTGTACAAAACTCAACTCAAAATGGATCAAGGACCTAGGAAGTAGACCAGAGACCCTGCACCTAGAGAAAATAGGTCCAAATCTTCATCATGTTGGCCTAGGACCAGATTTCCTTAACATGTCTCCCAAAGTGCAAGAAATAAAAGGAAGAATCAATGATTGGGATAGAGTCAAACTAAAAAACTTTTTCTCAGCAAAGGAAACAATCAGCAATGTGAAGAGAGAGCCTACAGAGTGGGAGAAAATCTTTGCCACACACACTTCAGATAGAGCACTAATCTCCAGAATGAGAATAGTTTTTATAGAAAGAAGGTTTATTATGGGATGGAGAAAAAATGTGGCAGATGAGATAAAAGTTGCCCATTTCCCAGTTTTTTAGGCTATATCCAACTCAAAGAAAGTGTGATTAGTCACATGTCTGGATTTGGCTCATGTTATTTTAATAAAATACATTGGCTTGTGAGGATTATAGAACATCTTTGATGTCTATTTATTGATTTTTCTTGGAATGTATGTACTTTAAATTAATTTCATCCATAGGCTGAAGATGTATCTCAGTAGTACAACACTTGCCTAGCATGCACAAAGCCCTGGTTCAATTCCCAGAACTTCAATTGCAATAAAAAATAATAATAATATTAATAATATTAATGATATAATTAATGATTAATTAATAATTAATGATAATAAATTTTCTTCAAAGCAAAGATGATGTGAACGTATCTTAACCTCACTTCAAATTTTAAAAGTAATTCAGTTTAAGATTCGTGTAAATGTGTTTTGCAAAATCTATTCTGAAAATTCTATCAAATGCAATCTGGAGGACTCTAGAGGTCATGCTCTGAATTTTAGCATTATCTTCCATTGTTGAAGGTTTTCTTCAGTGGTGATGATCTGGAACGGACGCTGACATTTTCTTTGTTAACTCCACCTTCCTCTTCTCCTTAGAGTTTCTGTAATTGAGTCAGAGGAGAGCAATGGGAGTAAAGAAAATATCTTCCATGTAGTGTGAAACAAAATCCCTTTTAAGGAAATTTTGCTAAATAGAAGGTAGTTAGGGTAATTTTACTATTTTTTTCATTCTCCCTTTCCCATTCTCTATATTTACCTTTCCCATTCTCCATATTTTTGTTCAACTTATCTGTGAATGCTTAAACAGACCAGCTGAGTATATTTCCAGAGGTAGCTAAGACCTTACAGGCTTAACTACAGAAGAACCAAGGGGATTTTCTTAATAAAACACTTCACAGTTGAGCGATAGGGTCACAGGATGAAAAATAAACACTGAGTGTCTTAACACCACGAATTGACCTTAAAGCTTTGGGCTTTCCCTTTGCCAAAGTGGGGCTTCTTCTTCTTTTTTTTAATTCAGACACTGTGGTAGAAAGTCACAGGCAAGGAAGAAGAATTAGTTAACCTGCTGGGAGTGAGGAAGCTAAGGTGAACATGCTTGGTGCTAGGTTTTTGTTCAGTATTTGTTTTAAAATTCATGGAGGCTGTAAATCCTGTCACAGTCTATAAATAATGCTAGTAAAGAATGCCAAACATAGAAATGGACTTCTCTACATGGGAGCTGGATGGCATTTTATCTCCCTAAATATCCAGTGACCTCACACCCCTTTCTGACACCTCAGTCCTATTCATCATTTGTCCCTGTGTCTAAAGACAATGGCCAATAAAATATCTAAATATGCATTTATCGAATCCTTAATTTTAAGCATAATGAATATTATCATTGAAAAGTAAATAGAAGTTAATATTGTTTTTACCTACTACATGTGAATTTCATTACTTTAATCTTCAAAACACTAAAAATCTATATTTTACTAGTTTTCACATTTTATTGATGATATCTAAGAATGCAGGTAACTCCTCTACATTATAAATTCTATATGTATGTTTCCAAAATTACACCAGAAGTAAGTTTTCTGAATTTAAAATTCTGTTCAGAAGACTGAAAGGCATTGAGCCATCATGACATTGTCTTCTATCAGTTGATTTTTCATCTTCCCAGCAATCTATGTTATTTTGAGATGAATTTTTTAACAGGGTAGGAAGGAACAAGATTTAAAAAAAAAAAGAGAGAGAAAACAGAATTCATTAGGGCATGCAACACCTTGAAGAGGACAAAACTTGAAAAGTGGCACAGTTTACCCAAATCCCATGTAAGATTAGCTCATTGATCTGCCTAGTAAATCCACTGACATGATTTTAATGTAGCATTACATACACGTTTAGCTTCTCTCAGTTCCTCTTGTCTTTAAAATGTCAACTTCTGATTCTGTTTATTAGTATGTGAACTCTATTTAGGTGATCAGAAAATACGCCAAGATAATGGTACTTTCAAAACTGGTCCCTGTTATTTACTTCTTCCATAATATTCTCCATCTTCTGCCAGTCAGAAAAGCTGATGAGTCAGAAATGATGTCTCTATTGAAATTGTTTCTCAAGACAGTATCATACAATTGAATGTAGCTTCTGTGTACATCTGACTAGAATTTATCTACTAGTCAACATTTGTTTTATGAAATCTAGATGTTTTGGGTATTATAAGTACTATGCTTATGTTTTGATCCAGTGATGTCAAATATGCAGTATATGTAAAGAGAATTGTGAAGACAGAAGTCAATATGTGCCTATGACTTCTTCAGTGACCTTGGGAAAATTACTCAACCCCTGGTCTAAGTTATTGTATCCATCTACTTAGAGTAACTCATGATGTTAAAAATGGACTGCTTTCACCTGTATGCAAGTGTTCGTAGCTGCATTGTTTATAGTAGGCAAAAAGTGAAAGCAACACAGTCTATCAGCATATGAGTGGGTAAATAATTATCCAGCCATAAAAAAGAATGATACTCTGTGTTTGAGTCAAAGCTAAAACTGAACTTATTGCTTCCTAAAAGGAGGCCCAATGAGGAACAGCATTGATGTCTATGAGGATTTTATAGTATCTTCTTTTTGTTTTACTTTTGCAAAAAAATATAATAATATCCTGTGGGGGGGAAGGAAAGAAATTCTGAAACATAGAACAATATGGATGTCCCTTGTGAACATAATGCCAAGTAAAGTAAATAAATAAATAAGCAAACAAACCAGACACAAAAAGATAAAATACTGTATAATTCTGATTATGCTAAGTATCTGGATTGGACAAACTCATGAGATAGAGAGTAGACAGAGGTTTCTAGAGGCTTAGGGGAGGTGAGGGAATTAGGAATTAATGATTAATAGGTACAAAATTTCTTCTGTGGATGATTAAAAATTTTTTAAATAGATAATGACAAGGGGTCTATAATAATGTATAACTGATGCCACTGAATTATACAATTAAAAATTATTCAAGTGGCAAATTTTATGGTATGCATATTTTATCACAATTTTTAAAAGTAAATAACATATCAAAAATCCTTGAATTGTATACTTTAAATGGATGAGTGTATATATCAGTAAGGCTATTAAAAACAAAAATTGGATTGTTCTGAGGTTCAGGTTCAATAATTGAAAGGGCAAGAAGTGTGAAGGGACTTAGGGTCCTCACAGAGAGATTAATGTAACATACAAGTGATTGCTGTCACTGACATACTTTCAGAAATCACCTAGATTTGCCTCTGACTCTTCCTGTTAGGCATGCTTTATCTTCTTGTGAAATTTTCATTTATACCCTATAGATAGTTATTCTTAGAACACAGACATGACTGAATGAACTAAGACCAACTGTTTTTGAAGTGCTTGATTAAATAAGCATTATATGTTTTAATAATTGAGGAATTGACTTGATCTTGAACCTAGCATGACTGCAGATGGGACAGCATTGCTCAAATTCACCTATCTTTCCCTTCAGCTATACAGACATCACTTAGATCTGAGAGAGACCTGACCAGCATATCTGAGCTTTGACAGCATTATTAGATTATTTTCAGATCTTTGTGTCTCCCCCAACTTAAGTACTTCAGTAATAATTAATACATTGCAGTTTCTAAGTAAACCCTATCTCCTGACACTGCTTCTATACTGCATAACTGCAGTGATCCTCTCATGCATTGTACAATTTGGAGGGTAAATATCGGTCTCCCCTAGGAGGCTATGTACTTCCCAATGGTGAGTGCCAGATGTACACACATACACACACCAAGAGAGAAAAAACTTTGCTAAATGAGTCAGTGAACAAAAATGAATCAATGAATGTGAATGGCACAGAAAGAGTCCAGTAAATAAAATAGATCCTTTATTAATTAAAAAAGAATCTCTCAGTGAGAAAAAGCCTCCAGCATGTGGATTGCTAAACCATTCAGTGGATCAGGCGGCAGTCACAGGGGTAGAGGACAAGTATGCCTCCCCTCCCACCCTTTGCCACCTCTGGAGTGCTCCCTCCTTGCTGATTGTATAATCGCCCTCCAAAAGTTTCAATCTTATTAAAGATGAGAAAGGCACTGTCTTTTAAAATAAGCAAAATTTCCTATTGGTGGCATGACAGAAATACATCAAAGCCTAGCTAACTACATTTCTTTTTCAGTTCTAAAGTGTTCTCTGTTTTTCTTTCTTACTTTAACTATCATTCAGATGATGTGCCATTAAATATACTCTGGGAAGAGAGGAATAGAGAACTTAAATAGAATACCTATTAGTGGAAAGATCCTGTGAGTCTTTTCTAAGAAATAATGTATATTAAATAATATGTGCTCCACATTTTTGACCTGTTCCATTTCAATAGAAAATCTATGTAAGTTATTTAATCTTGCAGCTTATCCACTCAGTAAAGTCAAGAGCTGAAATGCACACAGAGGCTGTAAGGCATATGAATGAACTATAGCTGGAATATATTTATAGAATGATAAATTATCTACATTAAATTTAGACAGCAGAAGGGAAGTCTCTCAGGGATCCACAGATTTTCAATTTCATATGAGCATTTCTGTTTGATTCTGACGTCTGGCTGTTCCATTTAAAGTAACTATTTTTACATCATGGCATTTCCCCTGCATTATTTTTGTTCCAAAGTCTTGAATAGGACTCCTGAGCACCATTAAAAAAAAAACTATTAATTTGAACAACTCCTGAATGGATACAATTTAATTTTGGGGATAGTGACATATTCATACAAGAACTACATAGAGTTAATTTTAGATACTTACATATTATTTACCCATTTTGGCACAATGCATTTATGAAATATTTGTTGAGACTCACTATGAACTAGACAATGTGCTGAGTGTTAAGATAATGGACATAGTTTTGTCTTAAAAGAACTCACAATTTGGAGACAGACAAGTACATAGAATTGATTAGCAAAGAGATAATTGCAGGATCTCTGGGAACACTTTCCATGGATGGTTTCTGGGAGGAGGGAACAAGTAAGAATTAGGAGCAAAGAAGAAAACAGGCATTCCAGATAAACACAGCATATGAAAAGCCCAGAGGCATATGCAGAGTTCCATCCCAAATGGTGAAATGCTGAGCTTCTTTGACACTTAAGAGTCCCATTGATTTAAAACATTAGTTTACCAGCACCTGCCTTTCTGCTGGGACACTGTGTCTTTCCCATGTCACCATTGTCAACTTTCCTTCCAGGTTTTCCCTGAGAGTCTTACTCATGACCTATTCTTGTGATTTGAACTTGAGCCTAATATAAGTTTATGATGACTTCCTTCCATTTAGCTTGGTTGTTTATGCAGGAAGTTGGTATCCAAGTAAGTGGAACCCAATCGTAGAGAGCAACAAAAACATTTTGACTAACAGGTCTGTGTTACTTTACAACTTAGGAAAGTGTGCTCACTTCACTGACTCATTTGCCCAGGTGGCCATCATGTGAATTAGATACTGTTAATTATAATACCCAATATTAACAATGGAGGAAACAGAAACTCAAAGATGCTTCTTAGCAGGAAACATGGCACCTTCAAACTGGGTATTGATGATAGTTCAGTATAAAAACACTTACAAAGTTGGACAGTGTTTAGGATAACCAACAGGATGGTGCACAATCATACGCTAGTAAAGATCAGTTATCTTCCCCCATCCCCAGGCTTTGTATTAGTGTCTTATCAGCATTGACAAACTTAGTGGCTTAAAGCAGCATGAATGTAAAAGTCAACTTCACTGTGCTAACATCAGGGAATCAATAGGGTAGAGTTCCTTCCCGAGGTTCTCTGCAAGAATCCACTCCCTTGCCTTTTCCACCTTTTGGACGCTGTCCTTACCTTGTGGTTCATGCCATCACATAACATCACCTCTTTTCTCCCTGCTTCCAGTCTGTCTTTGACCCTCTATTTGCCTTATTATGGACTGGCCCAGATGATACAGGATAATGTCATCTCAAGATCCTTAACTTGACCACATCTACATATTCTGTCTTATAAGGTAACGGTCACTGGGGATTATGATCTGAATTTTTGGAAAGCTGTCATTCATTCTATCATATCCTGGAAGGGAAAGAGCAGTTATCATAACCCAAAAAGAGCTATACCAAGAAGGAACCTGGTATAAAATGTGTATTTCTACAGCTTTGGAACCAACTATACTGTCCCTCCAAAAAGGGCTCATCCAACTCTGCTCCTCTGCCTGGGTTTCCCATTGGCCAAAACCAAACAGTAGCCAGAGGGCAACAGGAATCCACTAATAACACTCAGTGTGCCAGTCTTCCAGATGCAGAGTAAGGCAAAGAGGAAGAAAGGGTTTTTGAGGCAAATAGTAACACCTGGCACCCATTGTTTAAAGAACTATTTTAATTTTTAATTATTCTTATAAAAATAGATGTTCTCATTACTTTAAAATGTAACAGCAAAGAAACATTAAAAATAAAATTGGAAAGCTGTTTCCCCACTCTGCCCTAACATCCTTCCATACTGCCTCCCCTAGTCTCAATCTCCAGGTAGCAGGAGTATACGTAGTTGGAAGGAGCAGTGTTTGAAGATGGAAAAAGATACTAATGCTGAAAATTTCTTCTTTTGCTGTTTTCCTAATGCAAGGAATTCCTTCTGCCTAGAATTCTTTTCTCTTTATGAATGACTGCTTAAAGCCTCCTGGTCCCAGAGTGCTCATTCCAAATATCACTTCTGGAAAGCTACACCTAACTGCTCAGTCTAAATGCCATATTCATCCACACATCTCTTAAACTCTTCCTCAGGATCTGGCATGTTCCTCCTTAGCCTTTACCATAATTATTAAAGATATTTTCATTTGTGTGTCTAATTGATTAACGTGTCTCTGTTTACCTGTCCATTGGCTTTTACCCTCTGTAGTCCCAGCTCCTAGTATAGTGGTTGACAAATCATATAAATTAAATAGTTTTGTGTCTGTTTATGTGTGTTGCAATGTTTCATTTTCACACATTTCAGATCAGCAAAAAAGTTCAAAATTTATTACCAAGAAACTCATCAATATTTAATGTATTTTCGAATTTTCATTCTTTCCATTTCTCCCCTCTCTTCTATTTCTTTCTCTCTCCCTGCCTATAGTGTTCTAAACTTTTAATTTCTACTTTACTGTTTTGATGTCAGGAGAATGTTTATCAACTGATGTCCCATAATTCTCATTTCTATTTTATTCTATTAGATTTAATTGTCATCTTATTTTCATGCACTGCTTTGTATTTCTCTGAGCTATCAATAGCAGATATTTGTGGCCATTTATGTGGCTTAAAATTTGCTTACCTGCAAGAGCTTTTTTTATCAGTACAGGAAGGAGAGTTTCTAAAATTAGTAGGGTTTTCTTTGTTCATTAGGGTAAGTGTTGATGTATCTTCTTATTTTGTGATTGTTTTCTTCTTCTTTTTTCTTTTTAGTTACACATGACAGAATAATCCATTTTGATATAATTATACAAGCAAGGAATGTATCTTATTCTAATTAGGACCCCATTCTTGTGGATATACACAATGGTGAGGTTCACTGTGGTGTATATATGTACAGGGGAAAGTTTTGTCACATTCATTCCACTGTCTTTCCTTTTTCTATCTCCCCTTCCTTCCCTTCATTCCCCTTTGTCTAATCTCCTGAACTTCTATTCTCCATCCCTCTTCCCTTATTGTGAGTTAGATTCCACATATCAGATATGTGGTGAGCTTCACTGTGGCATATTCATATGTATATAACATAATTTGATCAGTTTCACTCCCCCTTCCTTCCTTCACCCTTCCCTCTGCCATCTATTACACTTTTATGACATTCCTTCCCCAACTCCTCTTTTTGCTCTCTAGCTTCCACATATAAAAGAAAACATAAAATTCTTGTCTTTTGAATGTGATTTATTTAACATGATACTCTCCAGTTCTGTGCATTTTTCTGCAAGTGGCATAGTTTCATTCTTCTTTATGGCTGCATAAAACTCTATTATGTATATAAAACATGTTTTCTTTACTCATTTTTTTGATGGGCACCTAGGCTGGTTTCATAACTTGGCTATTGTGAATTGTGCTGCAACGAATGTGGGATGCTTATATTTCTAAAGTATGCTGACTTGATTCTTTTGGATAAACACTGAAGAGTGGTTTAGTTGTATTATATTGTAGTTCAATTTTTAGTTTTTTGAGTTGTTTTCATGCCGATTTCCATAGTAATTTCCTGTTGGAAGCCCCTGAGAGGGCAATGTAGGAAACTATCAGAGTAAACCCAAAGCTGCAGTGAAGACCCCAGGAATAAAAAGATGCCAGGAATAGGGAGCATCTGCCAAGGAAAGCTGCTAACTGGACAGAGCCTTTCTTAGACAGAGGACACATGGGCTGCAATCAGCAAGGTCCTATGGGCACGGTTACCCAAGTCCTCTGGGGTCCACCTCTTGCCACCATATACCCCAGATACCAAATGTGGAATTATAGGACTTGCTTTCTCAGTTGGGTTTTGGTTTTGTTTTGGTCCCATCCTTTCTTTATTTGCCCCTGTTTCTTTAAAAATGAAAATGTTTATTCTGTGCCATTGTATATTGGATGTATGTAACTTGCTTTTGATTTTTACAGGGGTTCATAGACAAGTTTGTCTTGAGTGCCAGAAGAGATTTTGACTTTAATTTTCGAGTAATTCTATAAAGACTATGAGGACTCTTGAAGAGAGACTAAATGCATCTTTACATTGTGAGGACATGAGATTTTGGGAGCCAAGACTGGAATGTTATGGTTTAGATCTTTAATATCCCCCAAAAGCTCATGTGTTAGGTAATTCAGGAATGTTCAGAAGTGAAATTACTAGATTATTAGAGCTGTAAATTCATCAATAGATTAACCTATTTGGTATGTTAATAATTTGAATGTACTACTACATAGTAACTGTAGTCAGGTGGGGTATGGCTGGAGCAAGTAGCTTAGTGAGGGCATGGCCTGGACTATATCTGTCCGTGACCTGTCCCCCAACCTTCCCTCTGTCCCCCCCCCCATTTACTAGCTGCCATAGTGGAAGAGCTTTCCTCTACCACACCTTTCTGCCACGATATTCAGCCCTATTGCAAACCTAGAGCAATGGAGTTGGTCAACCATGGACTGAAACCTCTGACACTGTGAACCCAAAACAAACTTTTCTTCCTCTAAGCTGCTCATGTCAGGTATCAGGTATTTTGGTCAGTGATGAAAATCTGACTAATGCATTCATGGACATGATCTGGCAGCTTGTGCTACAATCTAGCACATACTCAGAAAGACAATTAGAAGCAACTCTTGAACACCACAAATTCCATGTTTGAACCCTAACCCTAAAACGTTTTCTTTCTAATCAGATCACAGTAACTTTACCCAGGTTCTTTTAGTTTCCTTATTTCTTACCTTGGCTTACTTATTTTCATGTCTACTTCCTTCACTTTGTTAGAAAGGAGTGGCTATGCTTTATTTATTTTTGAATCTCTCATTTCTCCCCCTTCCAAGGTTAATGGTGCTGAGTGTGTGTGTGTGTGTGTGTGTGTGTTTCTGTTATTCAGAGTGCACATCTGATAAACAATAAATGGTGCTCCAGTATCTAGTACACTTGCCAGTTTACAAGCTAGAGCAAAGTATTCCCAGAATAATACATGGCTTTTACATGTGGGTAGTGAGGCAAACAGATGGACCTGAAACACCATAGAAAAACCTCCATCACTCTGAATGTTTTGTGGAAACAAAGTAGAATCTAGGGTCAGCAGTCCTTGTTTCAAAACTTGTTGTTAGGATTAATGAACTGTATGATCCTTGAAGGCTTTTAATAACTTCACAATCCATTCCCCACTTCCTTAATATAAAAAAAGAAAGTAGCATTTATGGGATGCTTATTGAGAATCAAATAAAGTACATAAATATTGCTTCAAATATACCTTAAAATATTTTAATCTTATTGTGTAATTGTGGTGACCATGTTAAAAATTAGATGATACAATATTAAACTCACTAAACATAATTCTATAAGGAACTGGATGAATTAATACTTGAATTAATACTACACAGTTGTATAAGTATTCCAAAGTCCTGCTTCATTGAATGTGATATCTGGCATTACTTACAGAAGTTAGTTTGAGAAGTACCTAGCTTGAGGTAGGTACTCCAAGAGGTATTATAAATAAAAAGTACTAAATAAAAGTAATTTTTATTATTTTTATTTCTCTGCCCTGCTTTGATTAACTGTCATGTAAAATTTGTAAGCAACCCACCTAAACTCATTCATTATAATTGGACCATTATTGAATCTTTTGGACTCAGTGTTACTCGTATTTGGCTTCTGATCTTCCTCTCAATTCCTTCTCAGTCATTGTTCTTTGATAATAGGCCTTTGATAATTTCTACATTTATTCTGTAACCTTCCCCAAATCCTGTTTCTCAAGTTCTTTAATCTAAATTCTGTCATCTCCACTTTATTTCAAACATATGCCAAGATACCTAGAATTACTCTACTTCCAAAATCAAAAGCTATGAAAATCTCCTCTCTGACTCAACCCAAAGACTATGGGGTTTAAAAAAATTTTTTTTTTATTTCCTGATCCTACTGAATCTACTGCTTATCCTTAGTGTGTCTTTGATCTGGATCTTTTTCAATTCTTTCAGACTGCCTGGTCCATTCAAGAATTATTTATGTTCCTACCCACACATAAGTCTTAGGATCAGGCTGTCATTGAAAATGGAGAATTCTTTATATCCTTAAATTTTTGTTAAACCAACTTTCTACTCCCAAACTCTAATTAAACCCATTATGCTATTCAGCTTCCTGTATGCCTCCAAAACCAAAACTTTCTTTAAAGGAGCCCCTATTTGAAACAAAAGACTCCAATTGCTCACCTTCTTGGCCAACACCCTACTTTTCTCTTTAGACACCAAATATACCACAACCCCCTGGAATCTGACTTCTTGATCCAACATTCTTAAAGAAACTCCTTTCTGGTTTTTAAGGACTTTATTTATAATGATTAAAACAGCCTTTCCTTGGCTTATTTTCATAATTTGACACCTTCCTAATTCTTCTTGGCCCTTCTTGGCCTCCAATCCACCTTCTTCTGCTTTCTTCTCCCGGCCCAGCTAGATCATTCTTTGTGCCTGTTTTCTTCTTCCTCTCCTGTAACTGTTACAGTTTACCAATCTTATCTATAAGCCTGCCCTCTTTGCTGCCACTCATATAGACAGTTTTCAAACATATGCCCCTGGCTAAAGCTCTTCTGAATACCCTACCTCCTAATGAGTATGTCAGCTAGAGAATTTACCAACAATAAAATGAGCATATCCAACACCAGACCCTCCCAAAACCTCTTTTCACAATTTCTGGTAATGGTACCACCAACATGCCATTCAGATAAGTTCAGAAATGCAGGTTTGTCTTTGATTCCTGGATCCTCAATTCACTCCTCAATTCACTCCACAATTCAGTGGATTAGAACTCTCCAATTTCTGTAGAATCATGACCCTCTTTTGGGTTCTAATGCCTGCTTTATATGTTATCTTGCTCTTGTGATAATACTTTAACTCTTCTCTCAGCCCCTCTTGTGGTTTCTTCTCTCCAATTAAATCTAATATAAGTTCAGCCAAAGACAAATTTGATCAAAGCATAGTTCTGATTAGATTACTTCTTCACCCAGAAGTTATCACTTATCTGGGTGTCACAGCTTCAAAAGTGTTATAAAATTCTCAGTAATGGTAGCTGTTACCACTTTTGATGCCACTACTACATGGGCCTTCCTGATATGCTGTCCTCCCACGTGCCCCCAAATTACTTCCGCTTCCCTCTTCAAAATAACTTTTTGCTCATGATTCTCACAAAGAAATATCACTTCCCCTTATTATCATCCATCAAAACACCACCCATACTTCAATGTCATCTCCTTTGTGAAAGCTGCCCTGATTTCACCAGCCAAATGTGTTTCTCATTACCATTCTTCATCAACACTTTGTGAAAATCTCTCTTCTAGCCCAAATCCCATTCTCCACTGCCTTACTTCATTTACTAGATTCTGAGCTTCATTAGCACTCAATCAAATGTTCAAATTTTTATCCTCAATCCCAGCACCTACAAATGGCATTGTTTTGCCCAATTATATAAATAACTAACAAATATTAACCAAATCAAATTGTTATTGGACTAATTCAGTTCAACTTGGGTTTGCCACTTGATCCTTCCTTTATTGTTTAACTTATCAGGAGTAATTTATGATTTTCTTTAATTTCTCCTAGAAACAAAATAGGAATACTGTTCCAAAATCACACTAGACAGGAATTTATCTACAGCCAATTCTTATTATTCGTGATAGTTATGTTCTACAAAGTTGCCATTAACACTGAATTAGCAGACACTTATATTAGTGCTCCTAGAAGATATGCAGGAGCTACTAGTCAGAACGTTTTCAGTGGTTCATCCTTTATAGCCTTGTTTTATGTGTGATTCTGCTTAAACACATCTTATTTGATATTTACTCTTGATTCAGGGACACTGAACTTACAGCCCATCATACTGTAACTCATTCCTGAATAAAGTTCATCCAACACATATATTTTCTCTGTAAAGCAGACTTCAGCCTTCTTGTGCTTAGGAGTACTAATCAGCACTTTAGCCTATGGTTAGGGGCCGTGTTAAATAAGTTTTCAAAAAATGCATGAAAAAGTTGCTAAGTATACTGCATAAATTACTCGTTTATAGTATGAACTGAAACAGGCAGAGCATCATCTTGCTCCACCTCAGTTGGGAACATATCTGTAACTCACCTCAAAAACACTAGGTTTTGAGCAGAGAAATGTGGCTCAGTGGTAGAGTGCTTGCCTGGACCCAGCACCACACACACACACACACACACACACACACACAAGTTAAAAACACCAAGTGTTAATTTGGGGGTTACAAATGTGTTTTATTTAAGTAGGCACATTCACAAATATGGAATCAATGAATGAGGATCAGCTATATGTGCCTCTGTGTCATATTGTTTTAGAAATGGTCCCCAATATATCCTGCTTGCCTGGATCTCTATCTTTGTGTAATCCTCTCTCACACTGATGCTGGCTTTGCCCAGGTCAATTTGGCCAACAGTACATTAGTAAATGTAAAACAATCAGGAACTTGAAAAGCACTTGCAACATTAGGCCTTGAAATCAGAATTTTGCCACCATGTGAAGAAGCCACTAGACTAGAGAGGCATAGCACAGCAAACAGCCAGCGTCAACTGTAAGACATGTGAATGTGGCTGTTGTAGGCCATCTAGTCACAGTCCAGCCACAAGACAACTATAGCCACTTTAGTGAGAGACTTCAAGCCACTCAATTAGAAACCTTCCCAACTCAGACCATCCCAAACTAAGGAACCACAAATTGTAAGCAGTTATTGTTTTAAGTCTCTAAATTTTGTGATACTTTGTTACAAAGTAATAGATAATTTATACAGTTTCTATATTCTTCAAGTCTATAATTATAATGAGCTTTAAAAGCTATGTACTTCAAAGAGCTCTGCAGTTTATTGCAAGCAAACATTCTTTTAATCTTTGAAAGTTCACATTTCACTTGAGTTTCATAATAGAATTGCTTCGTCTAGATTCTTAGTAGCATGAGTGCTCAAGGAAGAAATTAAATGACATCTTGCCATCTAGGCTCGTCTTAAGCAGTGTAATTTCTCAGGTCCCCCACAGTCCATCTTAGAAAAGGAACAATATTCCTGAAGCAATTGCTTACCCTTGACATCATCTACTGGGAACATTTAGGTAGCAACAACAGCACCTTTTTATTTTATCTTGTCTGATTTTTTGTGTCTTTTTCTACTTCTTTTTACTTAAATTTACCTCAAGTCTCTCTGATTTGTAAAAGTATTTTTTAAATTTCCTTAACTTTCCTAATCTAGCTAGGTTGTGAGTCATGAGAACTAAGCTATCTATTTTACTGTAGAATTTCCAGCATTACCTACACTAGTAATTTTCATTTGATATAGGTGTGTGTATACACACACATACACGCACACACATATGCGAAAGATGAAGGGAGAATGTTTTCATAGTTCCTTTCAGAAATAGACTATGCAGTGTAGGTAGGTAAGAGATACAATGAAATAAAATATGTACATGTATACATACACGACTATGATAATGAACTGATATTTCAAGATCTTATTATACTATTTAATATATTTCCTTTATTTTCTTTATAGTCAGGCTGACAATTATAACTCACACTAAAGATAATTGTGCTACTTAATATCCACTCCTCATGACTCCCAAAAGACTCCAGATGACTTTTTTTATATGCCTGTGTGATAGAAATTATTTGGACATTTGTTAAAACAGTAAGGAAGACTATTCAAAATTATTGCAATAAGGGACATCTCTATACAGTAGGGGAGAGAGATGGAGATCAGCTCTAATACAAGAGGAAAAGTGGGGATTTATAGCCAAGGAGAAGAGTGAGGTGATTATTAGGTATGAAATGACTAAGAGGAGAAATCAGCAGTAGGAGGATTCTTGCTGAACTGGCCTAATATGATTCTTCCTAAAAGCAGACGGAACTTGTCCATCAAAAGCGAGGATGAGAAACCTGGCCAGGTATCACACATGATCATCAAGGCTAACTTAGTGTAAGTCTTATTGCAGGGGATTTGGCAAGGATGGGCACAGGAGGACAAAGATAAGGCCTGGATGAGAAGACGGCTCCCAGGTGACCAACCAAAGTTTGATCAAGGAGAGTTTTGTCACCATATGGAACCCCAGCCTGTCCTTGCTCTCCTTTGAGACATTTGTAACCTAAATATAACCACACCCTTGACTTCCCATGCATTTTTTTCTGGCAGCAACCCTGAAGAGTCCACCTTTTCATATTACTCTGGAGCAAAGCTTTTCAACTGGACTCAGAGAGGTTTCAAGAGTTCATGCCTATGAAATTATAGACAGAACTGTGTGGGGATATGAATTTGGGGAGGTAACAATTTCATTTGTAGCATTCACTGAATTTTCAGGTGAATTTATGTCACTTATAAAGGTTTAAGAAGCACTGGAAAATGTTTTTCATGTTTTGTCTGAAGGTAGAATGGAATTAATTCTGTCATTTGTTAGCTCAGAAGGGAATGATTTGTTCTGTTTTTCTTTGCAAGTTTCAAATTCACAGGTATATCTTTTCTCTTATATTGAGACACCTGTCTCAAACACAGAATTAATAATTCTATGCTAATTTTAGAGGGCTAACTAATCTCAATAAAACACAATTTCAGTGATGTGGAGGTGAAAATTTCTCTTTGAGATGATAGACAATGATGTCTCATTCTATTTACATAGTTATCATTGTGATTTTATGTTCTGATTAGCTCTGTTGACACTATGAACACCTCTAGCACAAATTAATAGTTCTAATGTTATTTGGCTCACCCTTTCACAGAATTTTCTTCAAGTAAATTTGTATGTAGTGGGTATGAGTAAGCAACATGAATCCTGATCATCCAAAATAATCAAGAATTTTGTTTTCTTTAAAGTGGATTAGATCTTGCTTCAGCACCTGCCCCACTCCACTCTACTTTGAGAATTTCAACTCCTACCTCACCAGGGCTGCTCTCGCTTTCCAGAGCTGCACAGCAATACATGGGTTATGTCCTTTATCCATCAACTACTTTTTTAAACACTTGCTGGTAATCCTACAATGAGATATGGATACAGTGAGGAACAAAGCAAGACAAATTTCTGCTGTCATTTTGGTGGTATTGTCACAATGAAAAAAATGCAATGAAGGAAAATTTAACAGTACTGGATGGTGAGGGTTGTAATTTAAAGTAGGACATGAGGGAATGGATGCTTAAGAAGGAAACATTTGAGCAAAGACCCAGTGGAGAAGAGGGAGTAGGCCATGAAAATACTGGAGGGAAGAACATTCCAGGTAATGAAACAGCCAGTACGAAGTCCCTGAGACAGATACTAGGGACATCACCAAAAATTTGGGCATAGGTCCCCACTAGTGAAAAGATATTTAAAACTCCATCCGCTTTCTGCTGCCAAGAAATATCTCCTCATTTCATTCTCACTTCAGAATCCCTTTTATTTCCTCCAGCACATGCCTGGGAGAATCTCCTTTTTTACAAAACAGAGAAGGAAGGATTATATCAAGCTCCCAAACACACCTCAGGCTGACCTTTCTTCTTAGTGTGTGGGGAGGCTGCAAAACTGGACAGAAATCACAGTCACAAATAAATATCTCAGTAAATAATACATATATATATGTATATATGTATATATATATATTTTAATCTGAGCCTCAGTGGTTGTACTATGTAGATGTGAACTAAACAAAATTTGGGTGGAAAATGTAGCTGTAAGCGGTATTTGCACTCTTCACATATCCTTAATATTATTGCAGTGGATCAGGCAGAGCAAATCTGAACTGCAATGCAATTGCAATGCAGTAATTAACTGATCCCTCCATGGAATCCTGGAGCTGAGATGGCCCTGAATTCAGATTCATCCCAAGTTAAACAAACAGGGTTGGACATTTGCATTCCCATGGATACCAAAAATTGGATAGGGGTGAGTGTTCATTAAATGGATCTGGGCCTTCACTGGTTTGGAACACTTTCTGAATGCCCAAGGGAAGACTGGCAAATGGCTGCCCAATTCCATACAATATAGCCACACTTGAGGTTCTTGTCTGGCAGGTACTCTTTCAGAGCTGGAATGATAAGGTAAGAAGGATTTAAGGGTTTCCATAGCTTCCAACTCAGTCTACAGTAAGAAAACAAACTCTAGGGCTAGAGATGAAAATCAGAATTATGAACCAGAAGCAAGAATTCCTGAGTCTCAATCCTTGGTTCCCTCCTGGAGTCACATTGGCATTGTTGAGGCTTCCAAAGCCATTAAAGATTCACATCACCTTACTAAGAATCAAGCCCTTATCTATTAAAACAACAGTGTATGATGCTTAGGAAAATTAATTTTTCCACGAGAGAAGTTTATTAGCCATTTCAAGAGAGTCATGGTTACCAGCAAATGGAAATGTCACATGTTTAATTCAAATACAGTGATACTTGTGTTAGTCATTTGACTTCTTTGGGCTCTTTGAGTTCTTTCATCTGTAAAATAAGGAGGCTGAAAAGATAGTTATCAGCCATGATATAGTTGTCTCATAGACTAGCAATCTATGACTCAATCACTGAAAGCTGGAAATGTTCTGCTTTTATAAAGCTAAATCACTTCCTTACTGCTATAAATGTTCTTAGAGGGAAAGCAAAACTTTACAGAATGGTAGTAAAAGCTATGCACCTATTATGTGGTATTTTATTATTGGGCAGCGTGAAGTAGCAACACAATAGTTGTCTGGATAAGATGAACCCTGGAGACAGAAGAATGTAAATGATTTGGAAGACTGGTTTAGATTTTCATATTGACCAAAGAAATACTGAGTTCTTTGAGTACATCAGCTGCACTTGTACCATGCCTAGAACACAATATTGAGTACTCACATGTACTGTGAAAACCTGTTGTTTGATTTTTATTTCTAAACACAGGCATGACAAGGAAAATTTTAATTACCTATGCAATTTTTGCATTGTATTCATGTTCAACTCTGTTAGGATCCCAGTAAAAGTTTTCCATGGCAACAAATCGATGAAGCCATAATTACAGTTAGCCCATTGTAATTTTTTAAAATATTGGATCCAAAAATCTTTAAGTTCCCTTTGTAAAGTATTTAATTCTTTCCAATGATTGCCTACAGAGCAGTAGTTATTATTCTTATAGTCAACAAATGGAGGAAACAAGCTGTAAATAAGGCTTTGAATGTAGGTGTTATCTTGTTATCTTCTCTCACTTCTCACATTTGTGTCAGAATCAAGGTTCTCCTTAATTCTGCTTTTAACAAATGTCCAGCTCTAAGAACCTCTCAACCAGAGTCAACTTTCTTCACCCTCTATCAACTTTGCTAAAAAAAATGATAAAACTGGCTTCCGATATTTCAGAGACCACCAAAGACTATTGCCAAATCCAGAAAACTATTTTTAATCCTCATTCTATAAGGCATATTTTAAATATTAAATATTTATGTATTTTCATTGGCCTTTAAAGTAGACATCCTTATTCCTTCTCTTTATTTACCTATTCCTAGTCCTTTAACAATCCTTCAACTGCTCATATTCCCCAGGTTGCCATTCAACCCTCTTTTCATTTGGTTCATCCATAAATATGCACTTTCATGACTTTAAAATCATTGCTTAAAACTTCATCAGTTGAATCCCAAACTTTGTTCTACACATCTTCATCTAGGGGCTGTGCTTATAATCTCCTTCATGTCAGTTCCTCAACCAACATACTCCATTTCTGCTATTAATATTCATATCAATCCTGTCTTTCAGACTTAACAGATATACTCCCATCCTTACTGTATCATACATAGTATAGCCAATGGGTTATCAAATTCTTAAAATTTCACCTCAAAAAATGCCTCACAAATTATCTCTATTCCTACTTCCCCCACCACTACCCTATATTTTTTCTGTTTATATTTGTTTTTTTAAAAAAGCTGTATTTACACATAATTCACATATTATACAATCCAATCATTTAAAGTATGCAATTCATTAGTTCTCAGTGTAAAGAGTTGTGCAATCATTACCACAATCAATTGTAGAACATTAGCATCATATAAAAAAGAAACTCTATAATCATTAATAGTCATTTCCCACTTTCCCCACTCATCCCCATTCATCAGGACCCAACAATCATTTATCTGCTTTCTGTCTCTGTATGTTTGACCATTGTGGACACATTTTAAATGCTCCTCCTATATAACTGTAATTACATATCCTCCTTCCAACCTGTCCCCTTCCTATCTTTCTCACCCAAGTCATTATTCTTTCAGTTTCTATGAGATCAACTTTTTTAGATGTCACAGATCATTCAGTGTTTGTCTTTCTGTGACTCGATCATTTCACTCAGCATAATGTCCTCTAGGTTCATCCTTATTGCTGCAGATGATTTCTTTCTTTTTAAAGACAGAGTAGTTAGTATTCTCTTATGGATATCTGCCAGATTTTCAGTCATTTGTTGTTGGATATTAGTTTGATTCCATATCTTGGCTATTGTGAATTATATACAATAAGTATGAGAGTCAAGTGATCTTTGACATACTGCCCTTGTTTCCTTTATATGTGTGTACCCAGTGGTGGGATATCTATATCACATAGTATTTCTATTTTTAACATTTTGAGGACTTTCCACACTGTTTTCCACAATGACTGCACTAATTTACATTCCCACCAACATTGTGTAAGTGTTCCCTTTTCTCTATATCCTTGTCAATACTTGTTGTCTCTTATCTTCTCGGGAGTAGCCATTCTAACAGGTGTAAGAATCACATCATTGTGATTTTGATTTGCATTTCCCTGATGATTAGTTGCTTTGAACATTTTTTCACATACCTTTTGGTGATTTGTATATCTTCTGAGAATGTCTATTTCTGGTTTTGTCCATTAAAAAAATTCTTAAGAATTTTCAAGCTTTTGGAACTTCCAGCCCTTATATGTAAATGCCAACTGACCAAATTGTACTCTAATTTCCTCTTCTGTCAGTTCTAGAATGTACAAATTTATCAGTTTCTATAAACGATTATTGAAATTAAGGGTTTAGCTTAGTGGTAGAGTGCTTGTTTAGAATGCACATGGCCCTGGGTTCATCTCCCAGTTCTGGAGAAAAAAAAATAAAAAGTGGAATCTTATAGAAATACATACTAGTTATGTTTTATGGTGCTTTTAAAACCATGGTTTTAAAATCATGCAAAAACAATGTTTATTGCAATTTCACAGCCTGTAGACATCAAATGAGAGTATATTGGCCAGTCAAGAAATTGCATTTACCATCATTAATCTTTTCTTGAAGAACACATTGATTCCACTGCCTTATTTTTTTCCATGAAATATGCACTTTGTAAAACCTAATGATTGCTATGAAATATCATTGGAAATATGACAGAATAATAAGAAAAATTTAACCACAGACCTTCCTCTTCACTGGTTTTAACAGATGTCCTTGGGGACAAAGAAATGTCTTGAATGAAAACTATCACATCATTTATAAGGACTTGATAAAACGCTTCCTCGCTCTAAAATATGGCAGCAACTTATTTAAGGATTGCTCTTTCCACAGTTCAATCTTCTTCTCCTTCTCCTTCTCCTTCTCCTTCTCCTTCTCCTTCTCCTTCCCCTTCCCCTTCCCCTTCCCCTTCCCCTTCCCCTTCTCCTTCTCCTCCTCCTCCTCCTCCTCCTCCTCCTCCTCCTCCTCCTCCTCCTTCTTCTTCTTCTTTTTGGTGGTGCTGAGGATTAGAACCCAGGGAATTGTGCATGTGAGGCAAGCATTCTACCAACTGAGCTATATTCCCAGCCTTTTCTTCTATTTTTTAGATAAAAATATTGTTCTTCTTGCTTTATAGGCTTTATGAATAGTAAAATTGTTCTATTTTTGTTGGTGCATTGTAGTTATGCATAACAGTGAGATTCATTATGCCATATTTGTGCATGCACATAAGGTGATCAATCTCATTTCCTTTTACTTCCCTTTCTCTCCCCTCCTCACTTCCTGACTCACTTGCTCTACTATTCTGATCTCCCTTCCATTATTATTATTATTATTATTATTATTATTATTATTATCATCATCATCATCATCATCATCATTTTAATTAGTACACTATAATTATATATAAAAGTGGAATTCCTTGTGATATATTCATACATGTACATGGCATAGTTTGATAGATTTTGTTCCCCAGTACTTCCCTATGTCCTCCTCTCCTCCCTTCCTCAATCTCCTTTCTCTACTCTGTTGGTTTCCCTTCTACTCCCTTCTAACCATAAATCACCCTAATTTAAAGCATTTGAGAAATGAAGGAAAATACTCTTCCCTTATTCCACTGACATCTCATATTTGAGCATGTGTTTTGATATATTACTATCTGCACAATTGAAATTTTCCCTTCCCTCTGTAAACATGCCTAGGTCTGGGCATGCAGTTTAACATTGCCACATAGCCTCTTATCAATGCATGCTTTAGCAGTCAGCAGCCATTGGGCACCTGTGAATGTGCCTCACCGTTCTAGTTGCTTCTGAGAATGAGCTGAGGAAAAGACACAGTCTTCATCCTCCAGAAACTTAGCCTCTTTTCTTTTTAATTATTTTTATAGACTGTATTTTGATTCATTACACAAATGGGGTACAACTTCTCATTTCCATGGTTGTATACACTGTAGATTCACAACATTCATAGGATAATGTTATTTGCGTCATTCCACTATCTTTCCTTCCCCTGCCTCCTCCCCTCATTTCCCTCTACACAATCCAATGCTCCTCTATTCTTCCATTACCCTTCCCCACCCCTCCCCCATTATGTATCAGCATCCACTTATCAGAGAAAGCATTTGACCTTTGGTTTTTTGGGATTGGTTTATTTCACTTAGCATGCTATTCTCCAACTCCATTCATCTACCTGCAAATGCCATAATTTTATTCTTCTTTGTGGTTGAATAATATACCAATGGGTATATTACCATTGAGTATATATACCACAGTTTCTTTATCCATCCATCTATTGAAAGGCATCTAAGTTAGTTCCACAGTCCTTAATATGACTTGAAGTTATTATTCACACTGTTCTCCCTTGCATTCTTCATATAAATCAGTTGAGTACTCAGTGTTTCTCCCTTTAATATGCTCCTTGAATATGTCCTTCTCTATTTCTCCTACCACTACTGTAGCCACTTCTTGCCTAGCTTTTTCAATAATATACTAACTAGGTCTGTTTCTGGTCCATTTCCATTCTATCCACCTGCAGATTCACAAGTCTTCAAGAGAAGGAAATTTAGTATTTAGAATTTCCATTTTCAAACCCCCCACATTGTAGTCCACTGACTTTAAAAATCTAGACTCTTCACACTTTAGAACCAGGAATCTTGAGAAGATGGAGAACTTGCTCCCTTACATTTACATATGGGGGACTCAGCACCAGAGAAATTGTTCCTTCATATAGCTTTTAATTTTCTATCATCAAGTACAAAATAGAACCCAAATTCCTTAGTAGGTCACACTACCAATTTTAAACATTTGCATATCCTGGGATACCTTTAGATAAATGTTCAGATACAATGAGAGTTCCCATGAACTTTTTGACAATATGTTTGTCATACAACTTGCCAATTCCTCTGTGATTTCTTGCAAGAAACAGATTGAGTGAACCCCCCTAAAATTCTCTCCTCATAATGCTGTTCTTTCTTGCTTTAATAGCCTTTTTAAAATGTGGTACCAAAAATTAGACAGTATTTTGAGATGTACCCTGACTAGTACAGCATATTATCTCAGTGAACCTATGATCTCCTTTGTTCGAAACAGCATGCTTTATTAAAACAGTATGTTTTTCAATTAAATTCCATATTGTTAGCATGAATTCATCCTTTTGGTCTCTAGGAATCTTTATTAGTTTAAGATTTAACATCATTTATTCCTCCAGCAAAACTTTGTCATACGTCTAAGATAAGAACTGCGCTAAGCAATTAGTATATGACAGAAAATGGGGTAAATGTTTTTCCTGCCATCCAGAAAGTTTATAATCTCATAAGAAAAACGTCAATGTAACAATGGGTTACACCAATCTATTATCTCTATAATTAATTTATTATAATTTATTTATTTATATAAATATTTATTATATTTATTTATTTATATAATTATAATTTATTTCATAAATTATGCATTCATATGTAGAATCAGCATGCTTCCTATGTCCCCCAGTGTATTAATGAAAGAAAGTTAACATTTATGCAGTAACTATTAATGCCTAGAATACTAATGGAAGAAGTACTACCTCTCCTTTACCAGGGAAGCTTGGACTTAAAGAACTTAAGCAAATTTGCCCAAATTTAGAATACTGAGTCAGAATTTTGAACCTAGTTCTCTTTGATCCCTTTGTCTCAAGGATATTGTGAGATATTTTTGTCTCTGCCTTTGTTCTGTGTGCCAACCAGGTAAAACAGAATTAGAAGGGGAGTGAGCTTATTTTGGCAGTGCGAAAGTTTAGCAATCCATGCTGCTTCTCAGTGGTTGTGACTTGCTTTTATGAATGCTCTCAAGTTATCCTTTAATAGCATGTTAATAATTCTCTACCATGAAATCCAAAGTTAACACTGAAGCCATTTCTTTCAGAAAGAAAAAGATATCTGTTTTTGGTAACCACCAGGTTTTAATGCAACACTATAAATGTTGATACAAGCTATTCAGGAAGCAAATGATGTTAAAACTATAAGTATTGGAATGGGGAGATATGACATTTTTGCAAATGAGGTATTAGCATACTAAAACTTTGAGAAATCAACAAAAATTGTCTAAAAACCATAATTTACACAATAATGAAAATGATAAAAATGTGTATTACTATATAATAGCAATTATATAGTACAGTCGTACATAGAAAATAAAATGAAAAGAAACCCCATGATTTTAAAATATCAAAAATTTGATATTAAATACTGAGTATTAGCTTAACTTGGAGCATATGAAATCCCGTTATTGGAACAATAAAATGTACATGGAAGGGATAATGGAATATATCAAGAATTTCAGTAAATATGACCTGACATTTATTGTGCACTTAATTTGTGTCAGGGACTAAACAAGAAGTTGAGAAAAATCAGAAAAATTAAGTCTTCTTGGAAATAATCATTTATTGAAGGAGAGAGATGTACAAAGTATTGACTGCCACAGTGAAAAATGAAATATATGCCATAACAGAACCATGGATAAAATCTTTGGAAACAGACAGAAATGAATAGTTAATTCTGACTGAGAAGAATGTAGAAATAAACACATTCTAATTGAGAAGCCTGAATATATTATGCTGTAGTAGTTTATGGTTAATTAACAAATGTAACAAAATACCAATTGCAGATTCCATGACATGTCCTAGGAAACTTTAAATCTAAACACATTTATGCCAAAATATTACTATTTGAATACACGAGCAGGTGACAAGAACAATGAAGATAGATGAAGATAGACAGACACAGCCACGCACAGATGATTAGTGAAGGACTTGCTTAATAAAGTTGCAAAATATTTTATGATTGTTACAGACTCCACATGGTGTTGAACTTTAAATATAAGGAGGAAATAGTCAATAGAATAATAGTTTATATTTTAAAATACATGTATGCTTTTATGAGCATTTTGCAAAAAATAGCAGCAGTGGGTACTATTTCATAGAGTTTTGGTACAAATGGACATTGAGGTGGAAAGTAATTCATGTAAATTCATATTTCACATTTCACTTAGCAATAAATTATTCAATCAAAGAACATGCAATTCATTTTTTACATATAAAAGAACATACAGTAGCATATTTAAAGATGAAGACAGAAACCCAGGGCTGTTCTAGAAATGAAGAATGTTAGAGACCAATTGGATATGTCTGAACTTGTGAAAATAACATTTTATAAGGAAAAATGCAATCAAATAAAAAAAGAAGAATGAAGAAAACATAAGCAATAACCACAATTGATCAAGTTTCACCGTTCAAAGCAGAGAAACAGGTTTATTTACATGGACATCATACACATTATATTTTTACATAATCAAAAGTAGCACACAAATAAAGAAATATAATTAGCCAGTGTTTGGGAAATCAGCTTCCAATCTAGTAAAAGAAAACTCTAAATAACTTTAAAGACACTATGCTTTAATTTTAAAATGCTATTTTAAAAAAAATTCTGTTAGTGAATATGTAACAAATAGACAATCTCACAAATTGTGCATGACAATATAAATAGATCGAGTCTTCCAGAAATAATATAGCATTAAAACAAGCTATGAGAATCCACTCATGTTCTTTGAATAACTGCATTGCAAGGATTATACTTCAAAAAATAATCTAAGAATAGAAAATCAAGAGGATCTATTTACTCTTAATGAAAAACTGGAAACAACTTAAGTGATAAAAAAACAGTGCAATCATTAAGGAAAGAATAAATTAATTAAATTCTAAAGTATAAAATGACAACTGCTATGGTTTACGTGTGGTCTGCATGCCCCCAAGAGTCCCTCATGATGAAAGCCTTGGTCCAGAGGGTGAGGCTGTTGAATGAAAGTGATGCTTTGAGTGGTGGGACCCAGTAGAAGACCCTTTGATTATTGGGGTGTGCCTTGGAGAGGATTCTGGGACCCCAGTTTCTCTTTCTTTGACTTCCTACTTGGCAATGTAGCTCTTCCACACCCATGTTCTCCTGCCAGGATATATCACCATCCACCATCTTTAGCAGAGGCCAAACCAATGGACTGCCTGATCTTGGAAACTAGACATTCAAAATTATGAGCTAAATAAATCTTTCAGGTTTGTGAAGTTAGCTGTCTCAAGTATTTCATTGTAGTGATGCAAAGCAGACTAATACAATTATTTGAGCTATAGCAATGCTAGGAAATGTTTGCATAACATTATATAAGTGTGAAAGACTGAAGATACATATTAAATAAATGCCAACTCTTCTGCTATCTCTATTCCATTCCCAAAGGGGAAACATGAGCTAAAACTTCAGCCATGTTGGAAAGATCTTTAAGAAACATTATTTGGGACATAAGATCATGTTCAACCATCAAATTATGACTCCTAAGTACTTTATTTGATAGGTACAGCTTTTGTTTCATTTTGTATTTTATGTTTTGTTCTTTTGTAGTTATTTTTAATTTTCTAATTGAGGTATGACTTACATAGAGTTGACTATAGATGCAGTAAAGCCATTTTTAGGTATTTTGTTTGATGAAGCTTTAAAAATGTGTACATTCATGTAACTCCCTGCAAGATGGAGAGAGTGAACATTCTCAGTGGACCAGAGGAATCCTGGTAACCCTTTCCATATAATACCTCACCTCGGAAAGCAACTGCTATTCTGATATCTATCACCATCGATAGGTACTATTTGTTCTTGCACTTTATATTGATGGAATCAATCATACAGCCCTTAACCTTTGCATCTTTTTTCTTTTGAATCAGTATGATATCTATGAGAGTCATTCATATTATTCACTGATCAATATATAATTTTTATTAATATGTAATAGTCCATTGTGTAATCATAACACATTTTAATTATCATTTTCCATTAGTAGATTTCTTTGGGTTACTTCTGGGTTTTGATAATTATAAACAGACTTGCCTGTGAATGTCTTTGGCAAATGTACACACTCCTACCTCTCACATATGTATTCAGGATGTGCACAGGAACAGGATGGCTCAGATGAAGGTTAGGTGTATGATTAGCTTTCCCAGGTACTGACATATTGCTTTAGGGGGACAATAGGTGTTAGCAACAGGCCTCTCCTCTTTGCTTTTCTGTATACCTTTATTTATCTTGCCTGCTCCAGAAAGGCTGAATTTGTACCTCCTCACAAACTTAGGATTTAGTGCACTGACTCATCTGATATCGTAAGTTATAATTTTTTACTGATAATGGCTTTTATGTATTTAATTAAAGAAATGCCAACTTTTCCAAGTGCAGTTACCCATCTACTTGGAGGCAAGGTTATCTCAAAGTCAAGAGCAGAGGTTGTTTTTCATTCTCTCGGGGATGTGCACAGAGAATGCAGTTGTGTGCTCAGGCGTCTTACCAAGGCAGCTTGGTCCTGGTCCTGGGTCTCTGCCCTGGCATTGCCTGCTGAACAGCCTAATCAGCCTGACTCACTCTGACAGCCACAGGGCCCAGTGCTTAGGCCAAGGCAATCATCTTTGCATTTATTTTTATTGCAAGGATCTCTCGTTTCCTTGTATTTCACTTAATAAAATTAGTCACCACACATGGTGGATTAGCAACAGCAGCTCATCTTCCTTGGATTTACATGAATTTATTCTCAGTGGAGAGATCAAGAGGCAATTTGTTCAGTTGTTGGCCTTATTGGGAATTTTCATCATCTGACCCTGCAGCTCCATCTGAATAGCATGTTTGCCATTGTTTTCTATTTGGGATGATTATTCCCACTTTTGCAAGCAGCTCCTTAGAGATCATTTCCTGATTCGAAATTTTTCCAAGCTACTTCCTTAAGAGCAAGAGGGAGTGAGGGAATAAAAGGTGAAAATTTGTACGAGTGGGCAAAGACATAAAAATTTTGGCTGATTACAAACTCTGACCAAAGATCCTACTTTTGCCAAAGAGATTATCAGGATATGTACCTCCCAAGATATCAAGAGCTGTTTCCACATCGGCTGTCTCCACATGCTATTGCATGTGTTATGGTTTGGATGTGAGGTGTCCCTGCAAAGCTCACATATGAGACAATGCAAGAATGTTCAGAGGAGAAATGATTGGGTTGTAAGAGTCTTAACCCAATCAGTAAATTAATCCCCTGATAGGGATTAACTGAATAGTAAGAAGTGGTAGGGTATAGCCAAAGGAGGTGGGAATTGGGGTGTGGTTTTGGGTATATATTTGCATTTGACCAGTGGAGACGTCTCTCTCTGCTGCCTGCCTGATCATCATGTAAACTGCTTCCCTTTGCCATATTCTTCCACCATGATGTCCTGCCTCACTTGGAGCCCTGAGGAATGGAGCCAGCCACATATGGACTGAGATCTCTGAAACTGTGAGCCCTCAAATAAACCTTTCTTCAACAATTGTTCTGGTTGGGTCTTTTAGTCACAGCAGCAAAAGAGCTGACCAAAAGAGCTTGCATACTCAACATGTGGGAAAAACAGTTTCTCAAGAATGGGAAACTGTTGGATCTAAGGTTAGAAAAGGGACAGTTTCTCCCAAGTCTGTACCAAGTGAGAGCTATGCAGGGAGGACAAGGTGCACAACCTCATCTCCCCTGACTATCTAGGGATATTTCTGTATCTCCACAGAAGTTGCTGAGTCTAGAACCACCAAGCACTACAGAGAAGAGTGCTTTTCTTTTTTTCATGGCATCAGAGTATATGGAGAGACCAGGAAACAATGTAAATGTCCATTCGCTCACTCTGTTCATATATAAAGAGTGCATTACAATACTGCCAACCTAACAGGACTTTGGTGGGGATTAGGCCCCATGAGACAAGGCCCCTAGCACTTAGTGACTTATTTAGTAATATTAGCTATCTTTGTTATATTTATAATTATTGCCTTGTCTTATTCTCTTTATCCCTCATCTTCCTTTCTCTTCCCTCCTTACAGACTCCAGTCTCTGCAAAATAGAACCACAAATTGCACATACTCGTTAAAATGGCCTATGGGTCTAGAAAAAGCCATAGCAAATCCAAATATATAGAGTCTAGCTTTTATTTAAATAATGAATCAGCACTCCTCATTTCCCTTGCAGATCAGTTTTGAAATCTCGCTGCTCAGAAAACCATTCCTTTTCTTCCTGTGTTTCAGCTCTACAGCATCATATATAGTTTTACAGGTTATTTTTCCAGTAAAAGAAACTGAAAATCTGTGTACAGTGATGTCTTATGGTGGGTGGTGACAATAGAACTTTCATGCTGAAAATATTTTTTAAGTTGTTTGGAGTTAGAGGTAAAGTGTTAAAATATTATAGGATGAGAGGATGTGATTGGGATTTCCATTTCTTCTTTGCCCCCTTAGAACATGTTAGCCAACTGAAGTGTTAATTATATGTTGGTGCTGGTTAACAAGAGGACTATCTGGTTATATGGTCTTCCCTCCAAGACTAGGGAAAACCATGAATGTTCTTACCCACAGGGAGGCTGGCAGCCTGGCACACTTGGGCATAATCTCACCTTGATCCCCTGTATACTCTGGGCTTTCCTCCCTTTTAAAATAACTTATGCCAACAATCTGTGTTCTGTCCCCTTATTAAAATCCTCATAAATGTTGGACCTGTATTTTCTTACACACTGGAATCAAATGCTCCTTCAGAAGGGTCATCTCCTTCTCCACATGGAGATGCAGAGGCAATGCTCAGAGATCCCTGAACTTTACCTCTGACTTACAATTTTAGCCCATAAAATATAAAATATGAAGATGCTTATCAATATTTGTTTAACACAGGTCTTGTCTTTATTATGCAATATGTAATTGTATATCTGGTTCCTTAAAAATTATTCACTTAATATTCTCTGTGAGATTTTTCATAGGTTGAATTCATTTAATTTTTTCCTACATACATTAAGCTGAAATGTAAACATGCACCATATCCTCATATAAATATTAATAAAAATGTACCAAGTGACCAGTATCCAATTTTTTTTTCAGATAACCTATCACTTTTGCTTTATGAATTCTAAGTGCTCAGTCACTGGAAGAAGAAGAGGATGTTCAATTATTTATCATGTAAAACAGTCACATAAAGAACTGATAGTATTTCTTATTCCCTGGTAAATATTTTAGGAACTCTGGGTATCAATAAGGGATTGAGGAGGAGGAAAAAGCAAGATTTATACATCTATAGGCAACTGGAAAATTGAGAGTCTGCTCCTCCAAGAGATAATCCATAAACACAATTAGCAACAACATGAAGCCCATTGGAAGCTACACTGGGCTACAAGGAAAGCAGCCTAGAAGGTTCAAAACAACACTGTGATATCCCAATAGTTAGACCATTTTGCCAGAGGGCAATTTTAACCACCACGTTTTTGCATTGAGAGAATGAGGAGCATTGTGCATCCCATGGTCATGTTGGGTTTTAAAATAAAGTCTGCACAGAAACCTTCTGAAAGAATATGTGAGATACTCTGAATACTATCTGCCTTTGCTTTTGACTGTTTATCTTGCTTTATTGCTCAAATTCCTTACCAGTCTACGTATTTTTATTTATATTAAAAATCGTTTTAAAAAATCACTAGAAGCACGTCAACGATATTAATAGCAAATATTTTTATAGAACTTACCATGTTCCAGACACCATTCTAAGCAATTTTTATTTTCATGGACTAATTAATCCTCACAATAACCTTAGGGAGTAGAAATGATCATTATCTCCTTTTTACAGATAAGCAAATTGAGGCACAAAAGGTGAACAATTTGCCCACAGTCACACCTCTCAGAAGTGAGCCATGATTTGAAGTAAGGAAGGCAGTGTGGCCCCAACTTCTAGGCTCTAAAGCAAAATATTTTATAAAGTACTTGAGATAGTGGAAGAAGCTGAGATATTATCTGTTTTTTTGTCTTTATGAATATGGGGAATTTAAAAGAAAAGAGAAATTTATTAGTTGTTTGCATCTATGGAGAAACTCATTGTGAGTCTAATGAAAACCAAAAGAAATAGAATTTCATGTTAAAAGACGTTGTCAGTTGAGAACACCCTGGAATGGCACACCAGGAAAGTAACTTTGAAAATATGGCCGTATTTGTTTTTAACTGGTAACTCTATAATCAAGGCAATTAAACCCTCTATCTTTACCTTTACCATTATGTCTTCATTCTCTCTTTGCATTTTCTTAGACTTATTTACAATGGCTCCTTTCCAATGATATACTTGCTTAAATGCCTTAAGGAATAATATCTGGAAAACTGCTCACCCTCCTCCATTACAGTAACAATCTCACTTGATTGGCCTCATTACTCCTGCTTTTTGGCCATGCATGAAGTTAAGATGATTAAATAAAACATAAAAATGAATAACTAAGACAGTCTCTGTGAAGAACATGCAGAAAAACTAATAAAGAGATTTTGAAGTTCTCTTTTGAGGACACAGTTTTCCAGTGCACAAGAAAAAAGCCTTAATAGTCATGTTGTCCAAAGAAATGTCATAATGAAATTTCTTTAGTAAAATAGCTAATGGACTGGTAATTGTACACTTTATTGAATATGCTGGTACTTATCCTTAATGTGATTCCATAAAACGAATAACATCTTTTACTTTATTGAGATTGGAATAGCAAATTAGCCAACATTGCTTAAAAATAAATATATAAGCTATTCTACTGACAATGGGGGCATTTTGGTTTTAAAAGAACAAAAGGAATGGAAGGTTTAAGTGTTATTCTGTAAATGCGATACACCACTTTTTCTTCTAATTGTGTCTAGAGCTCACAATCAGGCTGAATCCTGTCATTCTGCACCAAAGAACATACAACCAGGAAATCTCCCCCACTTTGTTGACAAAAAAAATAAAGACATTTCCAGTAACTTTGATATCCCCTGCCCCCACACATCACCCACCATGACATAAAAAATGTCATTCTTTTTTCTTCCAGCAATATGCAGATGAATGATATTCCCACTCCCAAAATGTAGGCTATAATTTTTTACACAATTCCTTGCCAAGTGCTATATTGAGAGCCTTTCTTGCCCTTACAGAATACATTAAAATATAAGAATCACAGAGTCAAATTATTATTTAACCTACCTTCAATCCTTATCAATGTATGCAAAGAATAAATAAATAAAATGTATTGCTTTACTTATATTTGCAGAGGACCTTATACCTAATCAGTGTGAAAGAACTAGTTGATCATGACACTGGGAAAAACCAAAGCTAGACCTTGTCATACATTTCTACCATTTGCCCAGTGATCAACTAGAACTAGACTTCATTTCCTATAGAACAGTGTTCTTTCTCTGTCCTTTGTTTGAAATTAAAAAGGGAATTCATGGTGGAAAAATTGGAGACAGTTGCTTTCTCCATGTTTCAAAGTTGATATAACTTTTGAGTATTTAATCTTTGAAGTCACACAGACTAGAATTCCTGTCCTCACTCTGCTACTTGCTAGATATACAATCCTGGACAAGTTATATAACCTCTCCAAGTTTCTTCATCTACAAAATGAGGCCAACTAAATAGAGTTCAAGCCATTAACTGCTGTTAGTGGGAGAAGGAGCATTATTCATCATTGTCTGGCATGTTTCAAGGAGAAATCTGATTACAGAAAAGTTTCCTCCCTTCTCCTAACAAATGCATTGGCCATCCTGAATCAATATTTTTATAATACTGTTTCCCCAAAATGTTATCATAAGATTTAGTTTCATTCTTGTCAAATATGTGAGTCATCTGAAAAAATAACTAGATTCAGGGAAACTGAAGTAAATGTTATCAACCAAACAATAAGTATTTATTGCCCTCTTTCTGGAAGAAC
The DNA here is from genome assembly GCA_020662805.1 of Glaucomys volans. Classification (NCBI taxonomy): domain Eukaryota; kingdom Metazoa; phylum Chordata; class Mammalia; order Rodentia; family Sciuridae; genus Glaucomys; species Glaucomys volans. Next base: position 342,255 of record JAJEJO010004265.1, on the reverse strand, counting down.
AATAAGTGAGAAAGCCAATCTTGGAGTCTTGGGTTCTAGAAAGGAGTCTTAAAGATGAAGTAGAATGGACCTTTCAGGAAGAGGGACTAGCACCACCTAAGACTGAAGAGGCATGGCAGTGGCTTCCAAAGTTGAGTGTGAACCAGAATTACGAGGAGAGTGATTAAAACACAGATTGTTGGGCCACATTCCCAGAAATACTGATTAAATAAACTTCAGATAAAGTCTGAAAAGTTTTCTTTCTAACAGTTAGTTCATAGTTGATTTTGATGTCTCTGGCCTGGGACCACACTTTGAGAACCAGTGGAACAGGGTGATGTAATGGGGGACTAGAGGGACTATACTTTGTTACTGATGAATCAATGCAATGGAGACAGCAAGAGATTGATGGGAAGAGGAAGAAAAGAACCTGATCATGAACAACTCAGATATCTACCAAAAAATTCCCTACAATGGTACAGATTTAGTCTGAGGTCCAATTTGGAAAACATCAATATCACAATAAGGAATTAAAGAGTAGGAAGTCCGAAGCCTGACTGACCAGTTGAGAAGTGGGCATAATAACCCAAGAGAAATATAATGGAGACTTGAGCTAAGTATGTGTGGAGATGAAAATAAAATAGGTAAGACTTGATGATGAGAAGTGAAGATAGGAAATGGGCCTGGCTTGAAGATGCTCTTCAAGAAATCATGGACTACGATAAACTTAATAAACTATAATAGTTCTAATTATCTGTTTAAAATTATTTTGAATTTTTCCATGCTTACCTACACACTAAAGTAGAACAGGCCTGAAAGAAACAGGTTCCACCCCAGTACAACAGACCTTTTTGTCAATCTTTGTCTAGTTGTAAACAATTGCCCATGTGTATGTGTATGAATAATAATGGTAGCTATTGTACATTATGCTTACTTTACACCAGGAACTGTATCATATATGCTGCATCTGGTATTTTATTTCATTCTCATCACATTCTAGAAAGTAAATACTGTGTTAGTCCTGCTTTATGCATGAGAAAACCATGGCTCATGGGCTAAATCATTCACTGTTTCAAATATCTTCCATTTAACCCTCCACCACCATTTTTCATTGTCTCCCACCTACTTTCTTCCTTTTTTTTTTCTTATTAGCAAATACATTTTTATTTAAGTTGAAATGAAAAAAAAATCTTTTCAATCACATGGACATTTTTCTTCTTTTTGTTTGTATCGTATATATTAAATAGTGTCTACAACATGCATATGCCATCTATGCAGACTATTTTCTTTTAATTTGTTTCTACATGACAGTAGAGTATATTTTGACATCATAGATGGAGTATAACTTATTCTAATTAGAATCCCATTCTTGTGGGTGTCCATGATGTGGAGTTTCACTGATCATGTATTCATACATGAACATAGGAAAGTTAAGTCTGATTCATTCTATTGTCTTTCCTATTCCCATCACCCGCTTCCTTTCATTCCCTCTTGTCTAATCCAACAAATTTCTATCTCCTCCCCTTATTGTGTGTTAGCATCCACCTATCAGAGGGAACATTTGACCATTGGTTTGGGATTGGCTTAGTTCATTTAGCATGATAGTCTCCAGTTCCATCCATTTACTGGCAAATGCCATAATTTCATTCTTCTTTATGGATGAGTAATAGTCCATTGTGTATATATCCCACATTTTCTTTACCCATCCATCTGCTGAAGGGCACCTAGGTTGGTTCCATAACTGGGCTATTGTGATTTGAGCTGCTATAAACATTGATGTAGCTATATCACTATAGTATGCTGATTTGAAGTCTTTAGGGTATATACCAAGGAGTGGGATAACTGGATCAAATGGATCCACCTCTTTTCTTTCCCAGAAGGAGAAACTGGATTGGCTTCCATTTTAGTTTGGCCAATGGGAGAACCTGGCAGGAGACCAAAATAGGGAAGAAAGTAAGGTCAAGTTGTTTCCACCCACCTACTCCTTGTATGTTGTTACATGCTACATACTGGCTACATCCTTCATCAAATGAATCAGATCCTCTGAAAATGGCACTATCTATACAATTTTCTCCTTTGTGGTTCCAGAGAGTGATTTTTCCCTCTTCCCTTCTACTTGGAAGAAGTAACAGCGACTCTCTTCCTAGAACTGGGGTACTATACCATCCCTCATAATTCCCTGACAAACTGCTTACACTTTAAAATTAGTGGCTTTATAGAACTCTCATCAGATTATCCCACTACAGATTGAGCGTTCCATCTCTTTACTGGAACCCTGACTGATCTAATTGTTGAAGAAACACAGTTAAGAGAGAAAGGGGAGGCAAGGACTTGAAATCCCACAGACTGACACAAAGTACCAAGTTGTTGAATCAGCTGTGTCAGGGACCCTTGGGGAGGGAGGATAGATTAGTGAGAAGTGTCTTCTCCCCCTCTTTCTGGAGCTAAGTTTAGAGTAGGGCAAAGAATGACTACCTAGGTAAAAGATTTCTACAAATCAAAAAAGCTAAGAGCCATTAAAAAGCCTAGCAAAAATCTGTTCTTCAGCCCCCTTGACTAGTTCACCCTAATTAAGAAATAAAAGAGAATTCTCTACTGGCTCTTCAATGCGTTCATATGGCACCAGCAGCCTGTTCAAGAACCGATAGGGTTTAGGTACTGCCATTAAAAAGATAATAAGTGACAACGTTTGGTTTTCTCAATCTCACACTTCACTCCCAGGCCTGCCCCTTCCATTAGCAAGAAAACCAATTAAAATTGTGTGGTTTTAAAATGAGAGCAGATAGAGTGAAGCTTCAGTGAATTTTCTGAAGAGACTGCTTAAACTAACAACCTTGTCCACAGTGTAGCTTAGTATTTTTAGAGGGTAAAATAGAGTGAGATGGAGAGAAGCGATGTTATAGAGGGGGATTCTTTTATTCTCTCATGTTTACACCCTCTTCAGTTAAAAGAACTTATTTTCTCATGATGTATGGTATCATAGTCCTAATTAAAGAGCATCATATATAGTAAAATATATAGTTATATGTAACTAAAATTAACATACATGAAATCATCAGAAAACAGATGGATGCTCAACTTCCCAGAACTGATTAGAATTGTTAATCAGAGTTCAGAGAAGGGTACCATTGCAGCCAAGATCCCAGTTCCATGTACTCTTGGAAGTTTTCCTAACAATCTAACAAGCCACAAATCCCTGAGCCTAGTAGAGACAAGTTTAGCTGATGCTCCTACCATTTTACATATGTAAAAATAAATTTTACTGTGTATGTTTGAGGTATACAAGATGATGTTGCCTTGTTTTTTTGTAGGAAAGTTGTAAAGTGAAAATAAATATGCATGCAAAACAAATGAAGTTTTTAAGTTTAAGAGAATGACTATTTTACTAGTCAAAACCTGATTCCTACTGAATTATAATATTCAGTGTATTTCATTTATGTGCATAAAATAATATGAAATTTTCTAGAAAACCACTGTGATAATCATATCCAGTACATATATGATCAAAAGCAGTTCAATTTCTTTTCCTGAAAAGAGTCTCATTAAATTGGAAATAAATGATACACTGGTGTACTGTATAATTCAGATCTCTTGCCACTAAGCCCAGGGTTATTTTCCCTCTAGTAAATTTCTGTTCTAACAAATTACAGAGAAACTATTAATAACATCTCTTGGTTCCCACGCCCCTATTCAACTTTCTGCTGGCCTCCCTGGAGCTTTAAACAAAGGAGCCTATTCCTGGTCATGCCTGTGTATGCGGTTGATTTAAGTAGACCGCAGCCTTGAGTGGGACTCTCATTGCTGCCATCAATGTGATCAATTCTTGTCCCCACAGCCAAATTGATCAAGCAGCAACAGACATCCATCTTCCAGACAGCCACATTTAACAATCCCAGCATGCCTCTGTCAATTCACCCACAGACAGCCTGACCCTCATATTGCACAAGAGGTTTCCCCAGTCTAGAGAGAATGCTGCCCTCTATGTCAAAATTCAAAGTTAATGATTTGAACTGTTCACCATGCTTATAACCATAAACTTGGCAAATGGGGGAGGTAAATCGTCAAAATTGTAAGCAAAACAAGTAATTTTTTCCTGTAATATCTCTAAGTAACTTTGTATATTAGAAGTGGCTGACATTTATTGTATCATTTTATAGGTAACACATACTTTTAAGTTTTCTTCCTTGATTACCTTATTAAATCTTCTCAACCTAACTTTTTATTTGCATTAAATGTCCCATTCAATCTGCCGAACATCCTACAAAACAGATATTATTAATAGCAATTTATAGTGAGCAACTGACTGAGGCAGGAATCAAACCTAGATGTGAAATGTTCCATGGCACCACGATGTGCATTCTCTAAGCTTGCCCAGTCTCAGCTAAGGTCCCCACGGCTCCCTCTTCCGGTGGTATTCACAGCACCTTTCCTAGCTCACTTCGTCTCAACCCTGACTCCTACCAAACCCCAGGAAAAAACTGAAGTCTATTCCAAATTACAGATAATGGAGAAGAACCTAAAAGATTAATGATAATCAAAATTTTAAGACAAAATTAAATAGCATGTGAATCAGGGGAAGATAGATTTTGTGGAAAAAAGAGAACTTTGATTTCCTTGAACTTTTTTTTTTTTTTTTTGGCAGCGCTGGGCATGGAACCTCCGACCTGGTACATGCTAGGCAAATGCTCTACCAAGAACTATATCCCTATTCCCCAGTTCCATGACCTCTTAATACAACCCATCAGATGGTCCCTTCTCTGTGACACATAAGCAGTAAATGAGTCAGGGGGTAAATTAAAGAAGTCACCAAGAAGGACAGGCAAGAACAGAACCCTGGAGAGGCATGCTTCTCTCCAGCACTCCAGTGGATGCATGCCTCACTGCAGCACTTCAAGGATTTGTAAATATTGGGCTGTTGAATCCTATTTTTTTTAAATTGAAAAAAAATTTAATTCTGGCAAAATATGGAGAATGAACTCAGAGGTCAGCCTCTGCCCACTCTTCAAACATAGCTGGAATGGTAGAGGAAAAATAACAGCAGCGTCAACACTCGGTGACTAAACAAAGAAGAAAACAGACAAAACCCTAGGGAGGACAGCAGCAGAGAGGGGATATCACAAACACACTGAAGGGATGTTTACTGACTGCAGAGAAGAGAAAGCTGAATGTTTATAGGTCTGCAGAAGTGGGTGAAGACAAAGCAAGGGATGCACCCTTCAGGACTGAAGATGAGGGATGGTGCCACCATGCTGCATAAAATGTCAGGAGGGGCTTAGTGTTAAAGAGAGCAGAGAGGAAATCTTCCTAAAGAAGACCTAGACCCAGACTTCTTCCTGCAATCTTGATAACCAGGCAAATATCCCTCCCCAGTTCTACCAGACTGCAAGTGTTTTATTCTCTCAAAAAAATGAACCAGACAAACTGAACAGCAGGACAAGATCAGTTCCAGTGTTCATGGCCATGGGGCCACAGTGAAGTACGAAACAGAAAGCATGGAATCAAAGGAATGTGTGTGTGAGTTTCATACAGAAATACCCAGCCCAATTCTCACCACTCTGTTCACAACCACTGGCACACCAGAGGATGTCTGCGGTTGAGAGCAAAGGCTTCAGAGGAACATCCATAGCTCATAACATAAAGGATGGTCTCTGAACCCAAAGGTAAGGTCTTAAATGCAGACCTTTAGCTGAAAAGCCCTACTTAGCTTTTAAATGCCTCAGTCTTCATATAAACAAAGAAGGTGAAAGAAACATGAAAAAATTCCTTTATAAGCTATGAGACAGAGGTGAGAAATGAAATGTAAAAAAATAGAGAGAATATCAGAGATGAGATTGCACATATTATATTCTATATTATATATTACATATATATATAATGTCATAGATTATGTATTATGTGTATATTTCCATTATTTATTTACATAGATTATATATTATGTGTATACTTCCATTTCCTTGGAAAATAGTATGAAGATTCCTCAAAAAGCTGAAAATAGAAAAAAAAGAAGTGTCATATGGTTCAGCCATCCTACTACTAGGCATATATCCAAAGTAGATGAAATCAATATATTGAAGAGAAACCTGCATTCCTGTGTTCACTGCATCAGTATTCACAATGGCCAGGAAATGGTAACAACTGAAGTGTCTGTCAACTGAGGAATGGACAAACTAAAGTAGTATGTATATACCATGGAATACTATTCAGGCATAAAAAGGATGAAATCCTGTTGTTTGTGACAACATGGATGCAACTGGAAGATACTACATTAAGTGAAATATGCCAAGTACAAAAGGACAAATACCCCATAAACTCACTCATGTACATATAAAAAATTGATCTCATAGAAGTTGGAAATAGAATAATTGTTAAAGGCTAGAGAGTAGGGAAAAGAGAGGAATGGGGAAAGGCTGATAAACAGGTATTAATTTATAGTCAGGAAAAACAAGTGCTAGCATTCTATTGCACAGCAGGGTGACTATTGATAATGATAATTTACTGTATGTTTCATAAAAGCTAGAAAGAAGGACTTTGGATATTTTTCATAAAGAAGTGATAAATGTTAAGGAGACAGATATGTCTATCCTGATTTAAACAGCACACAATGTGCACATGCATTGAAACACCTCATGGTGTCCCATGAGTATGTATAATTTTTGTGCGTCAATTTAAAAAATCCATAGAAACAGAGAAGAGATTATTCCCATATGCAAAAAATGGTATGCTAATTTTAATAGAACTAGAAAAGAACTCTTGGAAATTAAAAATATTATAGCTCTTGGTAAAAAAAAAAAATCAATGAAAGAGTAGAAATAATAACCAAGAAAGCCTTATAGAAAGTGGAATAAAAATCAAAGAGATGAATCATGAGAGAGAAAAAAAGCTAAGAAATTCAAATATTAACTCAAGATGTTAACCAGCCAAAAAAGTTTCATGAGGAATGAAAAAAAAAAAAAAAAAAAAAAAAAAGAAGGGAGGAAATTCTCAAATAAATCAAGTAATTTTAACATACTGGTAAAAATGAGTTTCCAGGTTGAAAGAACCCAGTAAATTCCCAGAACAATAAATTTAAAAAGCCCTCTCCAGAGCCCTTACAATGAAATCACAGTCTCCTGGAGATAAATGAAATTCTTAAGAGCTTCAGAGAGGGAGACTTAAATCATAACCAAAGAGCAGGGGTCAGTATAGCACTGGGCCCCCTAGAAGAGCAGGAATTTAAAGCACAGTGAAGGAGAACCTTCAAAGTCTGGAGCAAGAATAATCGTACCCTAGAATGCTATGTCATCCATCAAATGTAAAAAAGGTTTTTAAATATTCTCTGATATTCAAAACTTAGAAATATTTACCTCCATTTGTATTGCTATACAATATGCTACTAAAAAATGAGATAACTCCAGATTCAATTTAATTGTTGGTCACATGATTGGTGTCAGAAAATGAGCCATTGGAACTCTGGGGCAAGAATCATGTTGAGAAAAATGAAAATGACCCATGTGGGCAAAAGCTACATTATTCACTTATTTCTCTGGAGACCAGGACTAAGGGGGTGGAGAAGAATATTGTTCTTTTATTTCCTTAGAATTTAAACTTATTTTGCAATGTGTGTACATTATATGATAAAAGTGAACTTTGATTTAAATGAGTCCATTTCTAACATTTGATTGTACCTTTTTATTTAGTATTCAATAAGCTTTCCAATTCACAATGCTCATTAGTCATAATTCATTCATTTCAGATTATCTGATATTCTGTGATCTGTGGGGAATAAAAAGATTCTTGGAATGGATGCTTTGAATGAGAAAAGCCACGTTGAAAAAAGTGAGAGAATAAATCCAAAGCTATATTCATATGATGGTAAAAAACAGAACGGAACAATAACTTGCTACATCATTGTTATCACCTGGTAGAAGTAGGAAATTTTTTTTTCTACTGAGAAAATTCCCTAACATGTAGTGGACAGAACACAATTGATTAAATGAGGGATACAATTTACATTATACGGATTATCATTTACTATTACACAAAAATCTTGAAAACAATCACAGTGTGTACATGAAAAACTACTTTGTGAGTGCAGGAGAAACTGTTTCATACAAAACGGGAACTCAAGCTGTTTTATTTTCATGCCTGGCTTCTCGCTTGGCAACCACTTTGAGTCAATACTGGAGCTGAGACCTGTGCTACAATTTATTATGATGGTTTCCAAAAATCATTGATTTGGGCCTTGGCTTATGCACTGTTCAAGATTTGTTCAATGAATTTTAGGTTGGTTTCTTTTTTATCCATTTGCACTCATCAATTTGTTACTTTCAGCTTGCAAGGAGAAATGTATAAAAGTATTTTAAAAACACTATTTAACTCCCAGAATAAATATAACTCTCCTATGGTAGGGTTGAAAACTCCTAATCCTAAACTATTTCTGCCCCATTAAAACACTGGTTTTCATCATCCACTTCTTGATTAGCTTGAGGCTTCTTAGGCAAGCATCATTGTATTAGTGCGAACAGACATTGGAACATTTAACAGAAAGCACGATTTTCTTGGAGCATAATTAGATAATGAAAGCCACCGTGTGTCAGATGCATTCTGTAAAATCATTTAAGCTAGCTGCATCCAGCGAGAGAAGGGTCCACTGGGGTTTAGGGCTAGGGTGGGCATGTTGGCAAGATCCAATAGTTAAGGTAATCAGAAATGGCACTACACCATAGCCAAACGCAGCTCATTCTGCCTTGGTCTTTCCTCCTCTTTATATTTTTCTCTCTATTCTACCTCTATTCTTCTTCATTTCTCACCACTCCTCTCTCCTCAATGGCTTTGTCCTGACAAATATACCTGTGTAGCACATATGGTATGCTAGGGCTGATCAGCAGTGTACATATATTAACTCTTAACCCTTACCACAAGTCCATGGGGTAGGTCTTGTTGACATTCCCATTATACTGATAAACACCCTGAGGCACAAGAGATGCTCCCTAAAATCACGTTGCTACAATAGCCTGCATTCTGTATTTCTGTGTAACTCTTGATTATTACATGAGTCACTGCCTAACAAGCCTGGGGCTCTCAGGCACCCATGTCAACTCCCTCCCTATACAAACACAGGCTTTCTGAGTCTGGGGGCTCTTCACAAAGTCCAACAAATTGCAGCTTCAGCTAGCACACCCAAATTGGTCATTCTTGTGTCTATCAGTTGTATCTGTTAGTGATTAGTTTTCCAATTTGCTTTTGGATTCCTATGCCACTTCTACCTTATAAAGAAGTGTGGAGGTTTGATAGACAAATAAGGGAAAAGTCAGATTCACTGGATCTGAATTCACCCCCATGATGGTGCTGTTTTGGTTTTAGCCTTGGGGTGCCTGTTTCCTCAAGCTTACCTGTGCTTCCTAAGCCAGTGTTGGCGGACTGTTGCTGCTAAAATGAGGAATAATTCCTGCCTATTAGCAAGAGAGTTTACCTCCAGGAAACCACTGAAAGTCAGTACAAATCAGAAGAGTTTCGGCAGGAGCCTAAATTAATCTGCAGGAGCCTTTCAGAGCTGCAAGCAGTATTACTCCCAAGCACAACAAGGTCAGCCCAGTCACGATTTTGACTGCTTCTAAAGTGGGAATGATTTTTGAAAGAGAACTTGCCTGTTGCTTTGTGTTGCAGAGGGGGGAAAATCGCAACCAAAACATTAAGAAAATGTGACTAATCAAGTGCTAGAAGACTTGAAAACAGAAGTTTTCTGATTAGTAAAGCAAAGCTGGGATCATGTCTTCTTGTATTTGTCAAAGTGGGGAACATAAAATCCTGCTAACCTATTCAGCTTGCTGAAAGGTTTCCATGACAACGGTGGGAACTTGGAACATTTGGTACTCTTGTCTTCAAAAATAACGTTTCAGTATAGGCAAGAGATTGTTAAAAGCACTAACCCACTTCACCTGTGTGGTTCAAGGTAACTACCTGGTCATTTTCTTGGTCTTTCTTCTCTGGAAGAACTTCAAAAGGTCTGTTTATCCTACAGCATAGGAACAAAAATTAAGATGACCAGGCCAGAATAAGCTGTTTAATCTCAGCAGGTTATAACACTTTTAGTTTGTGCTCTCATTAGTCCCCCTGACCCAAGTGGAAAGAGAACTCACTTCTATGCAAGGAATTATAGAGGTTGTTTCTTCTCTCCTTTTAAAGCCAACCAAGTTGAAAATAGAAAATACAGTTATCTCACAATTTTTTCTGCTGCCAACACATGCTCATGGCAGATAATATAGGGAAGTTTTTAAAAAGTGCTATGGGGGAAAGAAAAGCATGCATTATCTCACAACCCAGAGGCCTAACTGTTGTTAAAATTTCTACAGATTCCCTTCTAGTTCTTATACTGTTCATCTATTTAATTTGCTCATTTTTTTAAAACTAAACTATTCCTTAAATTGACCCACATAAATAAGCTTGGATTATACAAGGTATATTGCCAAAAATAAAACCCCAAAATATAGTAGCTAAATAACCAAGGTCACAGTATATCCAAAGCTGACTTCATAAAGAACCCAAATAATAACTTAATGAATACTGAAATGTAATTAACCTACCTCATCTATGCATTTGGCATTTCTCTTTCTTCAGAAAGAGGCTCTGATTGGTCTGCTGGCTATCATCCAATCGGGGGCCTCTCTTTCCCTGGCATAATCAATCCTGGCCCAGGTGGCACATTTAGTTTCAGGTACTACAAAGGGAGAAACCCTGGAAACCTCACCAGGCCATTTCAGCCTTCCCCATGCTGAAGACAGCTCCAAGGGCTCCATTCCAGGACATGTGAGACACAGTTTTATAGATTCTTTTCTGAGATGTATCCTCAGTGGAGTTTCAGGAGAGAACACTAGAGTGGTTCACCTCAGGTTCAAGCAATAAAGAAGAGAAATAGTAGAGAAAAATTAAAAGCAGCAGTTAATAAATAAATCCAACTAAACTTGAGCCTGCTTTATAGCGTCATGGTGCCCCAGAAAATCTAAATACCTGTGATAAAATATTCCTTTCCCCAAAATAATTTTTGTCCAAGTGCTAAGCAATTATTGAATTATTAAAGACATTTATGGGTTTTTACATACTTATATAAATATATGCATGCATTTATATGTATAATATATGTATTATATAAGTATAAATATATGTCTATATGTACATATATGTTTACATGTATATACATGTATATGTAAATATATATATTTACCCACATAAGGCAAAAGAGCACATTTTCATTATTTAAATCAGTAAACTTTGTAATCTGTGTGTGAGCTAATTCCAGAGACTCCCTATATGTGATGCACAGAATTGGCTTCACATATTCCAGTCCTCTGTAAAGTAAGATCTGTAGGGTTCAATCGCTCAAACTCCCTTTGGGTACTGTTCATGTATTCAACTCCTATGCTGTATATTCCTGCTCTCAGTAGTAGATTTGAAATATGCAACAAGAGTATAGTAGTTGCAAAGACAAAGAACAGAACTGGAGTTACTAAATTCATTCTGTCTACAAATCATTCTCTGAAACATTGAGAAATTCATTATTTTGGAGGTATTTCTCTATAGGCTTCCCCTTCCATTCTTTCCCCCAAACCTATAACTTTCCCATTCTTATACTGCAATATTCATCATTAAAATGTATTTTACTCTCTACATAAAAAACTCAGGTATTCTGTGACTCATATTTCTATTCTGGCCATTATTATTATTTGTTACATTTAATAATTGTCACTTGAAATAACTTTATCCTATAGAGGAGGAAGTTGATTCATTCAAGTGACATGTCAAATACTCTAGGTATTCCTCTGTCATGTTTTAAGCATTTAATGATACAAAGTTTCCATTATAAACACTAGTCTATAATAATATTCAAGAATACTTCATATATTACTATATTATTCTTTTATCTAGATAGGTTAAATTTATGTAACTGTTAATCTTGTACAATTAGCTTGCTTGCCAAATTTGCCTTATTTTAAATTGTGCAATTGAATATCTCTCTGTACAAATTTTATTCCCACCTTCTGACTCTGCTTCAGCCTAGTTTTATGGGACTGCTCATAAGCAATAAACAGAGCCAAAAAGCAGGGCAGGATCACCACGATTGATTATGTACAAACTAGATGACGCAAATCATTGCTGCAGTGAACACTGGCGTATTCAGTAATTATCCACAAACTGAGTATCCATAATTTAGATGTCCTAGCTAGAGCATCCTCAGAAAAAAAATAATAAAAAAAAAAACAGAAAATCTTACGGTGTTTTAGCTTTAAAATGTCTTAAGAATCTCCCCTTTTTTATATGTGCATCTATTATTTATATGCAGTATTCTTGAACATTTCCATCTATCATGTTATGCAGAAGCTTTGCAGAATAAAATCCTCCCAGGCAGCTCCTAGTCATCTGGGGCATCCTAATCTGCTATATTTATTCATGTTTCAGTGCACACGCTAAATAAGAAGTTGGCAAGATGATGCAAGGGGCTATGGATACTCAGCTTTGCTCTTCAGTTTGGAGTCAGCCAACATTTCTCTGGCTGGTTTACTTTCCTACCCATCTTCTGAGAATGTGATTCACTCCCACATGGAGGAGGTAGCCAGGCCCTGAAATCACAATGCAATGTATTTGGCAGAGAATTGTTCTGTGAGAAGTAGGACAAAGTGTTGGTTAAAAGTTTGTAGTGCCAGACTACCTGAGTGGCTGGATGGGCGACCCTGTGCTAGTCAGGGGTTGTACCAAGTTCTGAGATAAAAGAGTAAACAAGTTACAGTTCTTTCCCTGCTGGAAACTTAGAGTTTAGAAAAAGAGATAGGAAGAGGGAGAGAATCAAACAATTGAAAAAAATTATTACATAAGAGAACACAGATCAGGGCATCTCACCCAGCCTCTGGATATTTGAGGGCTATTATTTTATTGTTGTTGAAAATGGTGTTTCCTCCTCTATATTAAATCTCTTTGAAGGAAGACCATACACCCCATGTGCTCACGCGCGCACACGCACACACACATACCACAAACATTGAAGGAAGACATTTTTTCTATCTATATGTGTATGTATAAGCATATTTATATGCATATAAACATTTACATAAATACATAAATGTATTTTTCTCCAGACAAAATGATTCCTCCATCTCTTCTTATTATCTGACCTTCTCTTTCTTTCTCTTCCTCTCTCCCTCTCTTCCCTTTTTTTTTTTTGGTACCAGGGATTAAACTTGGGGCACTTAACCACTGAATCATATCCCCAGCCCATTTTCTTATTTTTTGTTTTGAGACAGGGTCTTGCTTCATTGCTGAGGCTGGCTTTGAACTTGAGATCCTCATGCTTCAGCCTCCCAGGCTGCTGGAATTACAGGCATCCCACCAGGCCTTCTCTTTTCTTCTTTCAACTAAAAGCAAGAAATCCAAATTCTTGACTCAAGTCCAAATTCTGCCTTTTGTCTGTTTTCCAACCTCTGCCAAATTAATTTAACTTCACTAAGCCCCATTTCCTTCATCTGTAAAGTGAATATTAAAAACAATATCATCTCACAGGGATTTTATACAGATTATAAACAATTGTGTATATAAAATGTTTAATAAAGTGCCTGACACATTGTTAAGAATTCAGTTAATGTTAGCTGCATGTATAATTAGTAATTGACTTCCCTTAGTCAATATAATAGCCATCTATTGACTGGAAGCTCATTATTATTGCCCTCCCTCTGGGATCTCACAATTATTAGAGACCATTTGTTGAACACTTACAGGGAATAAAAATTACCTATACATAGAGGGGGTTATTTTCTGTTAATGTATATAAGCTGTGAGATGTAGAAGGCTGGTTCCAACTCTTGCTGATGGAGCTCTGCTGTCCACACACACTCAACACCTTTAAAAGTGTCACATGACCCCCAAACTCAATTTCAATGTATGGAAAAGGTCATTGGCCACACTAGGAAGTTAAATGGAAAACCAAAAAAGTTTCAGGCTCCCAGGCAGAAATCACTTCCGCAGAACATTGTAAAGGCACAACACTGACTGCTTTCAAACAAGAAGCTCATAATAGGAGAACAAAAAACTTGGGCTTCGTCCACCCTCACTCTCAGGGACATGGTGTCTCAGCACCAGTATGGCTGCCAACTACACTTGCTGTGTGGAGTTTGGGGTCTCTTCTGTGGACTTAGCCACTGTCCAAATGGCCATCCACATTCAGCTAAAGAAAATCTTTTTCAGTCTATAGAAGGAGGTCAATCACTGGATTAAGTTCAGTTTCAGTTTCTTTTCATGTTTCCCTTCAAATTAAACCTTTGAAAAGTCCAGAAATTGTCAAACTAGATCAGATACAGGAAACAGCAAAGACAAAAACTGAAACACCTCTCCTCCATGCACAACGTGCATCCAGCTGGTTTCATGAGAGACAAACAGCTAAGAGAAGCAAGTACTCCAGAGGGGTCTCTTTGCAGCTCACCTCACCCTTAGCCAAGTTGTAAATGTAGTGCTAAAATACTCCCCACTTTGCTGGGGCAGGGATGATATTAAATGAACAGAGGTATTGTTTAATAGTGGCTAAGGCTATGAACACAGGATTTTAGAAGACCTGGGCTCTTGTCTTATCAGCTTCACATCACAATAACAAATATCTAAGATAATCAACTTATAAAGAAAAGGGGTTTATTTTTGGTTCACAGTTTTGAAAGTTCTGATCCATGACCTCTTGGCCCTTTACTTTGGGCCTGTGGTGAGGCAGCATATCATGGCATGAGCACATGGTGGAGAAAAACTGCTCACCTCATGGCCAGGAAGCAAAGAGAAGGAAGAGGGATCAGGGGCTCACAATCCCCTACAAGAGCACACCCTAGTCACCTAAAGACTCCCTCTCAAGGCCCCGCCTCTCCACTTTTTCTCAGTAGTTCCATCCTGGGGACCGAGCCTTGAACACATGGGCCAAACCATAGCAGTTCCTATCCTTATTGGCTACTTAATAGTGAAGTGACCTTGAGCACATTATCCCATGTGTCCGAGCAGTAGTTTCCCTAGTTGGTAGAGGGGATGATGGGATTAGTTCCAAATTCACACTGTCCTTGGAGTTAAACAGTAATAAAGTCTTGGCATAAGAAAGTAAAGAGTAAATGTTAGCTTCTGCTACTCTTAAAGGAGGTAAATGGAGGGAGGTTTAAGGCAAGAAAACTTTATTGTATCTATGTTCTGCTGTGTCAATCCTGTGTTACTAGTTTTCCAAGAATAGGAAACCACCAGATGCCTCATCTGATGTTAGGAACTCATTTTTGTTGTGCAAAATTCCCATTTGCAGGCCTCCCAGAAACAGTTATAGAATGAACCACATAAAAGATTCATGCATACCCAGCAGTTACCTCCCGGATAACACTTCTCAGGGGATTGATTAAGGAATTTAATTTAAACCAACAGAACCAGTAGTATTTCTGCTGATCCCTTGTGTAACTGTGTTAGTGAACATAAATATACATGGACAGGCTTCGGATATTCTGTGATTCTTACAATTATCTAGTTCAAAGGGAAGAAAACTGATTACCATATGCATGAAACTGAGAAAGGGAAAGTTCTGTTCAGTGTCAGCAGTAGGAGAGGTGGTTTTGAAATCTGAATGTCTTCCTACTTTTATTTGATGTATTTCAGTGCTTAAACAGAGAAAATAATTGACAAAATATGACATGTAGAAGCAAGTTGAGGATATATTTTTCTTCTCAAGTTGCTGTGTTCAGACTTGACCAAAAGTAATGCTAGCTAACATAACCCTTGCAGTAATATGCACATCAAGTGATTAAATGATAAGAAATAAAGGGCTGGCACCCTTTTCCTATGAGTTGTTAACATTATATACTTCAAATATTAATTTTAGTGGAGTGCGGTGGCACACACCAATCCCAGTGGCTTAGGGGACTGAGACAGGAGCCAGCATCAGCAATGGGGAGGCACTAAGTAACTCAGTGAGACCCTGTTTCTAAATAAAATACAAAATAGGTCTGGGGATATGGGTCAGTGGTCGAGTGCCCCTGAGTTCAATCCCTGGTGCTCCCCTAAAAAATAAATAAAATAAAATATTAATTTTTTCTAGCATTACATTGAGCAGTAAAGAGTTTTATCCTTTCCAATAATATGTGTCACAAAACTCAATATATAAAATAGATAAAAAACGGAAAATGTCTGATTAAAGTGAAACTTAGATGATTGGAATTCTGACTTTGTAGCCTCTCTCCAGAAGTAGCCCCTAAATGACTTTGTGTAATCCAAGGCCTCAAGAGATCATAGTTTGAAAAAAGAAGTTATAGGATACATTACTCTTTATTACACACTTGCACATTATTTTCCCCTCACAAAAGCTCTGCAATGTTGATCTTACCCTCACTTTATAGATCAGGAAACCAAGATATAGAGAAAAATATTTTCCAGATCACTAGATGATGAATGCCAGGAATTGACCTCAAACCTAACTCTAACTCTAAAGCATTTTCTTAACTTGGGTACTATTGATATTTGTCTGTTGTAGCCTTTTGGCTGGGTCTCAACCTGTGGGGTCTTTTCCCTTCTGGAGGGGATAAGGCAACAGAGGCCACAACTCCGGGAGAGCGGGTTCTAGACACAGTCTCAAGATTTATTAAAGAAGTACAGCACTTTTATAGAAGAGGGGAGTCTGATAACAAAGCACCGGTAGTGTAACATGATCGTCTGTAAGGATGGTCCAATTAGGAGTCACACAATTTTGCAAAGGGAGGAGGGAGAGACAAGGATGAGTAAAGCTCACCTGGGGCAATGGCCATCTGTGGGTCAGGTCACTTGGGAGTTTTCTCCCCAAGCGTGAATAATCCTGAGTGTGCAGTCAAGGATTTTACCTTATCACAGCCTATGGAGCATATACCCCAGTGGCTTCTTTCTACATCCCCACATTTGTAGAGGGATAATTCTTTGCTCTGTGAGGCTATCTTCACATCATACCATGACAAACTACTATTGCAGTTAGACCCACTATGAGGTTTTAACATACCACCCCAGTCATCACAATCAAAAGTGTCTCTAGATGTTACCAAAGGATCCATGGTGATGGTGTGGGGGTGGGGATGAGGGGACAAATGGATCATTTTTTCAATTTGTTGAAAACATGGCTCTGGGCCCCTAAACTTGGTGTCCATGGACTTCTGAAAGAGTTCATAGGATTGTAGGGACCCTTGAACATGAATACAAAAGATTTACATCTTTATTTCACTAATCTCTATTGGAAATGTAAAATTTCTTTCCATGATTAGTATAGGAAACATATCTTAACAGTATTAGCAATACTGTGACTTATAACCAACAGAAAACACCAGTATGCCAATCTTTCTAATTATATAGTCACTGCAGATATTTCAAAACATCATTTACTCTATTTGCTATTTCAAAGTTGAGGTAGATATTTGACCCACTGTGGGATCTTATTTAACACATTGCATGAGTATGCATAATGATATTATGTTATTCTTCTTTTGTTAACTACACTTTATTGAATTTTGTGTAACACTTTATTTAATTTTGTGTACATATGGATTTTCGGAGATGACACCACAGATTTGATTGCACTGCAGAAGGGATCTATGCCACAAACTCTAAATCATCTACATTTTACCACCTTTGGAAAGAAAATTGGTAAAGACCACAGGTTGTATTACACCTGAACTCAAAGTATTAGCTATAACCTTAACCAGGTTAAATTATTATCTACCCCAGTTTCTTCATCTGCAAAATGAAGATAACAGTACATGCCTCATACTGGCTCTCAGAATGTTAAGGAAGCATTTAATAAGCATAAATTCTTATTATTGCTGCTTTAATGTCTTAGAATATGGCCTCTGTTCAGAAATAATTGTATGGTAAATATTTTGGCAATAGCGGTGGCATTGACAAAGCACAGAAATCTCTGACACACATCCAGGGAATATGAAATGCTTGCATTAGTGTCTCTCCTGGCTAGTGGTAGTTAGCATTTTCCATTTTCAGGAGATATATAAGATATTCATTTTCTGAAGAGGAATTTGAAAGTGCTCAAAAGTCCATTTGTTCCTAGACACTGTGGGGATGGAAAAAGCACTTATTTCACAGTGCTGTGCTCAGTGGGTGAGAAGGCAATAGAAACAATAATAACAGAAGTAAACTGGGAATTGTTGGGCTGGGTGGAGCTCCAAGCCCCAGGTTTCTGCCTTTTGCCTGCCCCTCGATGCCAATTACCAACAGACACCTGCTGATCATGCTTTTCCATCTCTGCTCCATTCTCACTGGAAAGATTTTTTTTTTTCTTGTGTGATGCCAATTCATGATAAATGCTCACAAAGGCATGACAATTTCAGTTGCCAGACCATCTGGCTACTGGATTTTTCATCATAGCTTTTAGAGCCAAAAGCTTCACCAGTTGCCCTGTTTCTACGGAAACAGAAGCTATGGTGACAATGCGTGTCTTAGATGAACTGTCTCACTGCTCATTAAGGATGGCCTCTGGAGGTCAGCAAGCACAAGCTGTACTTGTGTTCCTGCAGTCAGAGTGCTGGGTATTATCTGTTCATTTTCATTACTCTTATTTGTATACTTCTTTCTAAGGCACTTGGGGGAACTAAATAGAAATGTGATCTGAGCATAGACAACTCTTTATTCTACCCTCTTTCTCAGGGATGGATGGATGGATGGATGGATAAATGGAAGGTTGGATTGATGGATCATTCAGTCAAACAACATATATTGACAATTTGAACATCAGGTCATTTCTGTGATTAACATTTTTAGGATACAGGCCAAGTCCCTTAGTTTAGCAAATGAAAAAACAAAAATCAATGACTATGTCAAAACTGTCGTTACTTATTACTGAGCGTGTTAGTCAGCTTTCTGCTGCTGTGACAAAATATCTAAGATAATTAACTTAAAAGAAAGGTTTGGGCTCAAGTTTTAGAGGTTTCAGTTGATGAAAGCTTAGAACTATTGCTTTGGGCCTGTGGTGGTTGGAGTGTGTGGCAAAGAAACCCTGTTCACCTCACTACAGACAAGAAGGAATAAAAAATAAAAAGGGACAAGGTCCCAGTATCCCCTTAAAGGGTATGCTTCCAATTAACTAGCTTCCCTCCACCAAGGCCCACCTCCTAAAGGTTCCACGTCTCCCAGTAATGCTTCAGCCTGGGGACAAAGTCAAAAGCACATGCACCTTGTGGTAGGAGAAGCCTGTAGGCCCTCTCCCCAGAAGAGAAAGGAGAGGGAAGGCAGTAGCTACAACAGGAAGCATGGTCAAGTAACAACGGTTTTGTTGTTAATCTTTGTTTTTTTTGTTTGTTTGTTTTTTGCTTTGGCATATCCATCTGAGTTACAAAGCCTTGACCATGATTATAGGCTAAAGCAAAAAAAAACCTAAAACAAACAGAAAAAGAAAACATTTCAGACAAGGACAGGTAGAAGATGTGAGGGGTGGTATAGATAGCTGACTTACTTAAGTCCTGGCATTGGTGAGAGGGGACGGGATTGTGGAAACATTTGAGGATTTTACTCAAATGGAAGATCAAGGGTGCACATGAACATATTGTAGGTGGGGAAGAAGACTCACTCTTCTTGGAGAACTGCAGTCACTCTCTGCAATTTTCCTGCTTTTGTGACCTAATTTGCACTTAATCCAGTAGAAAAAGAGAGAAGAGGATGATGCCAATGTCATCAGTGCCCTTTATTAAGAAGACAAACTCTTGCTGGAAATTCTGGAAAACTTGCTTCTTAATTTTGCCTGTCTTGTAAGAATTGAAGTGTACTGAAGCCAGGGAGAGTATGGGACTAGGTTTAGCATGTATCAATAAGCAATGTCTACTCTAGAGAGATTCAAAGGAATGATGAGATTAAGGACGTTGAGATGGGGAAATTAATCTGTATTATCTTGGTGGACCAAATGTAATCACAAAGAGCCCTGATGAGAAAAGCAGAAAACTTAATTTTTAACCCTGATTTTAAATTAATTTTATTCTTGTATTAATTATTATATATTAACTATATTTTTCTACACTATTACTGATGAGTGGGTGGTAAAACCATAGTCTCAATCCTTAAGATTTAGGTTTAAATCTTAAGTTTAAGGTTTAAGATAAAAGTTCAGAATCAAGAACAAGTCACAGAACATAAAAACAAGTAAACAAATTGTATGAGAAGGGAAACAATCCTCCCTTCATTACCCAGAAATGATGCATGGTATGTTGTTTGAATCTAAATTTAAATATTCAAGGACAAATAACCATAAATTGAAGTTCAAAGAGGCAATTATTATTTCTGAACTCAATGGAAATGGTTCGACTAATAAGAAAAGAAATGATATCTAGCAAAAGTAAAAAGGAAGGAATTTTGGTAATATGGTACCATTCAGGAATGCATCCCCTTTTCTCATATTTTTCTTCTAGTTGTTCCCCAGATTTGTCCCTGTACTGAGGCTCACTTATGGCCTGCTGAACCACAGTCGTCTTCTGTGTCTCAGGTTCTGCCATCAACCTCAATGTTACCCACATTCAGGCAGATCTGCCTTTCTATTGCTGCTATAACAAATGACCATGAGCTTAATGATGGAAAACAACACAAGTTTATTATCTGGTAGTTCTGGACCTCAGAATCTAAAATCAAATTGTTACCGTAACTGCTTGCTTCAGGAGGCTTCTAGGGTAGAGCTGATTTTCTCCAACCTCTAGAGGCCAACTATGTAACTTGGCTCATGACCCTCCCTTGCATCGCTCTGACCTCTGCTTCACTAGTCACATGCCCCATGCTTTACTTATGCTTTAGGGAGCTTGCTCAAATCTATGATAGGAAAATGTCTTACTTGGGACTCAGGAAAGCAGGAATCTTCTTGAAATTCTCTGACGGGCTATAGTTTCTATTCTGAAGCCGGTTCTTCTCAAAGTGCCACAGATGCCAGGCAGAGGCAAGACCACTTATTCTGTCAATACAGGCCAGGATCTGGGAGGCTGGGTCTGGTGCGTTTCTGTCCCCTAAGAGGAACGGGCTTCTTAGCTGTGGTCTGAATTTTAGACTTGCAGCTCATGGACCCTCACCCCCAGGGCTCTGCCAACTCCAGCCCTTCTAAAGGGAAGACAAACATGCAAAAAGGATACTACTGCTCCAAAACACAAAGCAGGAATACACCAAGGGGAGTCCTTCTGTACCCAATGCATTTCTTGATAAATGTCAATTCAGTGCTATTTTCTCCTACTTAGTTATTTCCAACAATATTCAGCCCATAGCATTCATACCAGACCCCAATACTCTACCAGGGAGGCAAAAATGTCTTTAAGGTTTTTTTGTTTGTTTATTTGTGTTTGGACCAGGGATTGAACCCAGAGGTGCTTAACCACTGAGTCATATCTCCAGTAATTTTTATTTTTTGAGACAATTTATTTAATTGCTTAGGGCCTCACTAAGTTGCTGATGTTGGGTTTGAATTTGTGATCCTCCTGCCTCAGGCTCCTGAGTAGCTGGGATTACAGGCATATGCTGCTGCACCTGACTAATATTTGTGAGTTCCATTTCTGTTCTTCCAAGTAGGAAATTATTTTTTCCTTTTCATTACAGGATTTGTGTCATATAAATCTGAATTGTTTGTATTTTTCACTCAGCATTGATACAGCTTTTAAAAAGCAATTCTAAAATGTCTTTTTTTGCTCCATTCTACTGTTAAGATCCTATAACCAAAGCTAAAGAGAAGCCATGTTTGGTATTTCTTCTTGATTCCTGTTAGTTCTGCCTATTTCTCCCAATCTCCTTGTGAAGGTTCCAGTACAATGAGAATAACTAGGAAAAATGGTGGTGCTCATTTAGTCTTAATCAACAATTTATTTCAGTATACAAGACTTAAATTTCTGCATGAACTAAATTACAAATTAAAAAACTGGTAGAAATCCTTAACATTAGTGAAAAAGAGTCAAAAATCCAAATTATTCAGCCTATGTAAAATTTTTCTGTGTTGCACAAAGGATAATGATTTCCTTTGTCCTCTTAGATATACCATTAGGAACTCCAAAAGAGGCCCAGTGATTAATGTCTTTCTCTCAGCTTGCATGGTTTCCGCCTTCAACCAAAGTCATTTCCCTCATTCACAGACTATTAAACATGCTACATCTTCCCTGGAGCCCACACAAATGACACCAGGGGGACATCTTTTGACTACCTTGAAATGTATGCATCATCTTATTTGAACCACATTGGGAATTTAGCACATATTACTTTCAATTATTCCTAGAAGATGTGATATTGTTAATAAAGTTATATTTCTTCTTATATCCTTCAGTGACTATCCATTGCCTGCTAGATAAAGTTCATGTTTCCATACAAGGTCTTCTCTACCTCTCAGCATTTATCTCCTACTCTTTCTTGGCAAGTCCTCTTTACTCCAGCCACACCAGAATAGTTCAAGTTCCTTGATATAATGTGCATTTGTTGTATTCAACTGTGCTAAAAAAGTCAAGAAAAAAAAGGTAGATAAAATTTATAAGAAATATTTGGCACAGAAAGTAAACCAGTAGCTTATGAGGTACGGACAAAACTCATAGGACAATTAAGTATAGATAATGAGTAACCAAGTAACTTGGGAAACAAAGGCAGAATTCACAAGATGTACTCAATATAGACAAGAAATGAATGACATGTATGACATTCCAAAGGACAAGTAAGCAGAAAAAAAAAGTATATATATATATGTATATACTTTTTATATATATATAAAAATATATAAAATAATTAATACATAAAAATATTTTATATATAAATATATAAAATAATTATAAAAATTATAAATATAATTATATATATTATAATTATAATTATTTGATCAATGCATCTCATTGATCAAATTCCTTTTGTCTGTGGACAACCTTGCTTGAACCTCAATTCTCCTGGCAATCATACCTCCAGGAGGGAAGCTAAGGAGAGAGACAGGGAACATATGAACATTGTATCCCCTAGAATTCAGGTAGTTAGGGTCTCACCCTTTCTCACACACAATCATAATTGTAGCTTTTCTCATATCTTTCCATTCTTCTCACTCTGTTTTAAATTGATTTAACACATGGCATGAATCCAGTATTTCAATTTAATCAATGAACCTTTCTGTTTCTTGGCCTTTGGGTGGTTTGCTTGTTACTATACCTACAGGTCACCATGGCATCAAGATAACTTTTCCTAGGACACCTTATCTCATCATGTTTTACCATATACTTTTGTACACTTTCGTCTCCCTACCTAGAATGCCTTTCCTGTACATTTTTGCAATGAATAATTACTTATTCTTTAAACCCCAGGTCATGCTGGTTCTGCTTTTAAAGTCTTCCCTCTACATTCTTCATTTCCACACTGAACCTTGTGTCAGGCAGCCTCTAAAATGGATCTCAATGAACCCCACCTTCTGTTAGTCACTGAGTTGTGGAACTCTCTTTCCTTGAGTATGGCTGAACCTAGTGATTCACCTCAATGGACAAAATATGGTGAAAGTGCTACATCACTAATGAATTTAGTTTGAAAGAGGACTCAATCCCATATAGCTGGCCCTTTCTTGCTACAATGGAAGCTAGGTCTCTGTGACAAAGAACTGAAAAAGACCCTCTGGCTTAACACCAGCAAGGGATTGAGTCACTCAGTACTGAACCCCACCGTCAACCATGTGAAGGAGTTTTGGACCTTTCCAAACCCTTTCCAAAGGGTCCAAAGTGAACTCTTTCTCAGTCACTTCTGGAGAATGGACCACCACAATCTTATGAAAGGCCTTGAGGCAGAGGCATCAGACTACATTAAGCCCAGATTCTTGGCCCATAATACCTATGAGATAATAGATCCAAGCTGATAATTTGGGGAATTATTTGTTACACAGTACAGCAATAGAGAGCTAATACATTCTGTGTACACACATCTGTCTAGCTGTAACAGAGCACTGACATATCTTTGCCTCTCACAAGATTGTTACCACCATGAAGATAGAGATTCGATCTTAATTCTCTTCTCCTAGGATCTAACAGCCCCTGGAATGTGTTGAGTTCCATAACTAAAGTGTTTAGTGATTTGGAGGTTCCTCATAGTAATTTACACACAATCATAGTAGCAAACATTTATTGAGTCCTTGTTTTTCAAGGAATATTTAAATGTTTTACAGATTGTTATTTTTCTAAAACTAATACTATTACAATTTGAAAGGAAATCAAGTCACAGAGAAGTCAGGCAACTTACATGAGGTCAACAGCTGATGGAGTCTTCCTGTGAACACAGGTAATCTACCTAGAGCTCACATTCTCAATCACAGATTGAGATATTATTATTGATAAATATGATATTAGAAGTGTACATGAATGCAATATATTATATATAATATCTAATATCATATATATATCTTATATAATCATATATATCTTATATAATCATATCTTTTTATTTTATACACATTCACTAGCATAATATCTTGTTTTAAATGATATAATATGTATGAGTAAGTGAGTGAGTAAAGGAATCAGCACCAGACATTTTGTTTTGTTTTGATTTTTGGTTGAGGTGTTTTTTGTTTTCTTTTTCCTTTTCTTCTGAGCCAAGGAGACATGCATATCAACAACAGAGGAATTTTTTGACTCTTCCCTGTGGATCCATTATCATCTGTGATGATGTGAAACAGAAACCGTTGGTCCACAGAGACCCTTTCAATTCCCTATGCTGTCTGAATAAAAACTAGAGAAATGCACATTTTTAAGGGCTTTTATTCTTTCAGTTTTTGTTTCCACTTTCAAACTACTGTTTAAATGAGCTCCCTCAGCAAAAGTAAGTGTATTGTGACACATAGCTATCACATGTACAGTCATACTTGAAATGCTGGTAATCACACATCAGAATCGATGCTGGGGTAAAGGAGATGTTTCACAGATTATAACAGACCCAGTGATGTGGCCAACCCATGCTTCTGTTCTCAATATTCAGTCTGCATTTAGGAAAGTTAATTAAACTCTGTAACACAGAATGTCTTCCTATTTGGTCTCCAATCTGTGCTCACTAAGGCAAACAAGTCACTCAATAAAACAGTGTGGACCTTATTTTTAGGAGCTTAGTCTATCAATTAGCAGATTCAACTGTCAAAAGTATAAGGGGAATGCAGGGTGAGCAAGGAAAACTCAGGTCTGATACAGGACAGTTTATTGAACTTACTGCCTCTATCTGTAGACAGAGCTGATGAATTGAATCTGTCAACCTAAAAGGCACATTGAGGCCTTTGGGGACAAAAAGGTTTATTTGAGCCAAAATGAGGATGGTCACCTGGGGAGGAAACACAAATTCTAGTTGCCCAGATTTGGAGGAAAAAAAAAAAAAAAACTCACAAGGAGGTTAGAGCAAACTAGCTCTTAAATTGCGTTGATAGCCAAGAATAGCAGAAGACGTTGATTGGCCATTGATCACTATTTTATAAACTCCAGGTAAGAATTGCAATAAGCAGAAAAAGACTTTTTACTAGGGCTGCTTATTGTTTTTGTGGCATGAGAGAGTCTGCAGAAACCTGCCCTGTAGGTCAGAATGCTGTAGGTGACTATGGTCTCATGCTTCATGTTTCCCTGGGGTAAAGAATTTTGTGACCTCTTTCTTAGAGTGTTGTATTAAATCCTCTCTCAAATCTGAAGAGATAACTACCTAAAAACCTGACCCACCAGTTTCTAAACATTTCGAGCTTGGACTTTTATAGTCCCTTAGATATCAATTATGTTATACGTTACATTAGCAAAATGTAGAATAAGAGAGTCAAGAATATTTGATGCCTTCAAGAGAAAGTGGTTCAGGCACATAAATTGTGCAAGAAGTAAGAAAATCTAACAAATGAGGGCATATGCCCTACAAATGTGGTGGGAATGATGGGAGACTGTCCACTCTACCTCACCCTCCTGTCTAGCTACAGATCTCCACAGCATGTGTGGAACAGAATGGAACCAGATTGTCTAGAAGATGCTACTTCAAATTAATGAAGTGAGGTTGTGGACAAATAAACAACTTTACTTTTATGCTGTGTGACTCCTTTAAATAGAAACTAAAATGATGACTAAAAATGTTATATATTGTTACTTAAAATCCTCAGGACTGTGATCAATATAGAAAAACTCAAGAGAAATATTTTGTAAGAATTTTGTCCACGGTTTCTCCTGAAGTTAAAAGATGTTATGGAAAGCAATGGCATTGACCAATTTCCAGGAACTTACCACAAAGCCTACTGTCTTAGCCCATACTGTGCTCTTCTAGAAGAATACATCAGACTGTATGATTTATAATGAACAGAACTTCCCGGGTCTGGAGGCTGAGAAGTTCAAGATTCAAGGCCAGAATTTGGCAAGGGCCTTCTTCTTGTACCATCTTACAGCAGAGTGGGATTGTAAGAGAAGAAGAGCGTGTGGGGGAGGGGACCAAATGGAACTTGCCCTTGCTCTTTTACAACAAGCACACTCCCAAGATAATGGCATTAGTCGGTGCATGAGGACATAGCGCCCATGGCCTAAGCACCTAATCACCTTGCCAACTAATACTGTTATAATGGTGATTTAATTATAGCATGGGTATTGAAGAATTCAAACAAACTATAACACTGTTACCAAAATATTTATGTTAATAATATTTTATGTATACAAATTTAATTTGAGGCAGGATAAGTACGTATTCTGACAATTCCTTACATACAACTCTTACAAAATTACTTTGTGATTCTTAGGAACTCTGGGAAAACTGGAAAAGCTCTATTTAAAAGATCGATATATAGATTTTTACAGACATATAGATGGAGGTAGGTCTAAATATAGAGACAAACCATCTGATTTAGGAATTGCAAAATAAATAAAAATCATCAGAGATCTGAACATTTGATTAAGATAGGGTCACTGGTGCCAGCTTAGTAATTGGGATTTT
Source organism: Glaucomys volans (assembly GCA_020662805.1). Classification (NCBI taxonomy): domain Eukaryota; kingdom Metazoa; phylum Chordata; class Mammalia; order Rodentia; family Sciuridae; genus Glaucomys; species Glaucomys volans. Next base: position 315,378 of record JAJEJO010004265.1, on the reverse strand, counting down.
TTTTGTTTTCTTATTTTCTTAAATAATCAAGGACATAATAAAGTCATAATGCTCAAGAACACAAAGTAGAGAAAATTAAATTATTCTAGGAAGAGATAGTCTATGTAATCTGGCAACCAATTACACAGGATAATTTTCCACATAGTGAAAAAGTCATTAATCAGGAAATCATGTAAGCAAAATAGTCAAGATGAGTTAAACCATGCTAAAATTTTATATATTTCATAGTTTATTACCAGACTCAGGTATTATAGATAAAGGCAAATAAATTCACTTTCAGAATTTGCCCTTTTTTGTGGTCTTTTATATTCTGCACTTTAATTTAGGAGGCAGAGTGTCTACATGGTCAGAACCATTTTAATGCAATGCATTTATCACTGCTCTTTCAAAATGAATCAATAAATACAAAGCAAAATATGCCTGAATTTTAATTTCCAATATGGTAAATATTGATAAACTTGAAAGTGTTAATAGATCACAAAACCAAAATATTTGAGAACAATTTTTTTCTTAAATAATGCAGACACACAATACAGATGGATTTCTTCATCACTATTGTTTCTAGTTTCAGCTAGTCCTATTAATTTTAATTTTTAGCCAAAGTTACCACCTTATACTTCACACAGAAAACTAAGTGGTGGAATATTGAAAACTATCTGTTATACATAAGCATTTCAGAGCTCATGAACTCATAGAACACAATTTTTGCAACCAAATATAATCTTAATACATTTTTTTAGTTGTAGATGGACACAATGCCCTTATTTTATTTATTTATCTTTATGGAGTGCTGAAGATCAAACCCAGGGCCTCACACATGCTAGGCAAGCACTCTACCACTGAGCTACAACCCCAGCAACCAATATAATCCTTTAACATCCTCAAAGTGACAAAAATAAACATTCATTAATATGACCTAAAGCTACAGCCCTTCCACAGCATACAAATAAAAAGTAAAGTTACACAAATTTAAAAGCATATTCAATAATTAATGTTTGAGGATTCTATTTTGCTTAGAAATTATCCTGGCACCAAATGATTATCCATTAATTTACTCAATTTAACATCGATCCTAGATTTTAAACTAGATATCATAATTATGTTCATAATTATAAAACATAATTGCTGTTGAAGTACAGTTTCTCAGGATAATGATCCAATTCATTTGAACACAAATTTATATTTTTCATAATCTTAAATATTATGAAATATTCAAGTAGTATATTTTATCTCTAAACCCATGTAAGTTTAGGGAAAGCAAGGTAGAACAAAATGTATGCTTATCCTGTACTCAATACTTATAAGTCAGAAACACTTTTTTATATTAAACTAAATTTTTCTAAATTAGACTCATTTATCAAAGATTTATGTATTAGCTAAACTTGGATTTTTAAAGGGTTTCTATGTTAGTTACCATAAGAAACTATTTTGTTTAAGTCCAGAACACTTAATATATAAGTAGTTTACTAATTTTCTGAAAATTTAGGAGTATTTGATTTGTATTAGCATTTATTTATTTAAATAAACCAGTCAACACCAAGTTATTTTATGTTGTGAGGCTGTATAATTTATTAATATTCTCACATAAAGATGTAAAGACCTTTCTGAATCACAGATGCAAAGACTTAGAGTGCTCATAAATTCAGATCTACACTTTTGCCACAGATCAAGAGTAAATATTAAAACTCATCTTCCAGATAGCAAGTGACTACTTTTCATTCCACTGGGCAAAACATTCTCCATTGTTTTGCACTCAAAATGGGCAAATAGACAAAACAAACACAAAAGACCAACAAACCAGCCTCTGTTGTCTCTCTCCTAACAGAGTATGCAACCCTGCCTGTGTAATCTATTAACATTTACATAAATCATTAGATGGTCAGACCATGAAACTCAAATTTCCAGTCATTGCTGTCAACAATGGAGAATAACTTAGTGGCTGTAAGCAAAACCAGAAAATAAAAATCACTAGAGGATAGGCAAACAGAGTTGGCAAAGTTACAATCTATTGCCTCTTGGGTTTCTCCTCAGGAAACCAAGAAAAGGCATACCTGAACTTGAGTTTCCCATATATTTTTGGCAACATATTTTAGCTGACTCTGTTAGGTAAATCCACAGGATATCCTGGTGATTATTTCCTTGACTGGTGCAAGAATATCATTCTAAAAAGATAAAATCAGGTAAAAATATTTTTAAAAAGCATGAGCCAAAGATGTCAATTAGTAAGACATTATATCCAGTTGAAAAGAGAACCCAAGAGCTAAACACTCTGAAAAGACAGCATACTGCAAAAAAAGTGGACAAATAAATCCATATTGACAAAACTGGCCAATACCAAACTGCAATAAGTAACTGCAATTGCAATTTTACAAGTGAGAAACATTTACATTACTATCATGTTCTATAATGTACCGAATTGCAAAACAGCTCAAAGACAATGGAAGGTGAGTTAATCCTGACCTCTATACAAGAGGTCTAGAAATCTTTTTGGTTTATTTCAAAACCTTTTATAATTATCCTTATGAAACGAGAAGTCTGAATTGCAAATACAAAGATACATAGCATGCTTAGGAATTCAGATCCATACTTTTGCCAAGCATTAACACAAAAGCACAAAATTCACAGTCCTCATTTGTTTCCCTCCCCTGATAGTAACAGATTTCTTTTCTGTCCTTACAACAAGGGCCTTCAGAGATTTGAGGAGATAATGTATGCAAGGTGCCTAGCACTCTTCCTTCTACTCTTCTATGTCTAATTCCAGTATTAACTATAGCATTTAAACCAGGTGTAGTGGCCCACACCTGTAATCCCAGTGGCTCATGAGGCTGAGGCAGGAGCATTGCAGGTTCAAAGTCAGTCTCAGCAACTTAACAAGGGCTTAAGCAATTTAGCAAGACCCTGTCTCAAATAAAAAATTTTTAAAAAGTCTGGGGTTGTGGCTCAATGGTTAAGTGAACCTAGTTAGGGAGGTTCAATGTCCAGTACTAAATAATAATAATTATGATAATAAATGTAGCATGTAAGCTTTTTTCTAAATGAAAATATTTATTTGTAGAAAAACTGAACATAAGTGTTAGGAATTGACTTTTACTAGGGGAATACTATTTATACTTTCATTGGAAATATCTTCTATTTACATGTGATTAGTTTTACATATTTTCAAATGCTTTATTTACCATGAGATTAGTGATAGTTAATTAATATGATTCATAAATATTGTTAATAAATCACATTCAAATATTTTAAAATACACAAAATGTGGACCATTTGAAACACTTACCAGTATTTTAGCCACTTCTCTCTTAAGCCAGAGAGCATCTAAAATCACAAGAGGAGAAGTTATGTGACACCTGGATTAATATAATTTTCCAGGGCCACACAGTTAGTTAACCGTGGTTGTTTATTTAGCCAATGCACTCAACATGAGTTTTAGTAAGAAATTTAGTCAAGTAGAGGAAAATGGACCTTTACCATAAACGTGTTTTCCGAGCAACATTGGCATAGATTTTTAGTGAAGACAGCATGTTAGTCTTTGTCTGTCTTCCTTGGAGAAGTAATGATTTCAGTGTTTCCTTAAGTTCTATATTAATTCTATTAATTCACACATTAATTCTGAGCCAGACAGTGGGCTGGACCCTGGTAAATGAATCATTACCAGGTCATTTCCCTGTGGTACTTACCATCTATTCAAGCAACAGCTGCACCAGTAACAAGCAATCCAACAAATAAAAGTGTCATTGCAAATTGTGGAGAGAAATGTGAGGAAATAGAAAACAGTTTCAAACGCCAAGATCCATATAAACCAATACATATCTTAAGTGAAGGAATTCATTTCAGAAGGCTATAATTAGAGTCCACTATTAAATGCTGATTTAGTATAAGTGGATGTGAGGGAGAGATAAAAATGTGTTTTCCTTTACTTGGTTTGTGAGAATTCTGGGATAGGAGACCCCAAGGTGGCTGTGCCCAGGTCAAAATAACACTTAAAATGATGGTGTATGTAGGGTTGTTTGAGAATTTTTCTGAGTCCATCTAATTGGAGAATAATGAAGATATTAAAAATATGTTAACATGTCACCTTATTTTCTTCAGATTCATTTATAGAAAAAATGACAAAGGGAAGGGAAGAGAAGAAGTTGGGGGTGAGAAGGAGAGATGGAGGAAAGGAAGGGAAGAGAGAAAGGGAAAGGAAACAAAATACATGAGGGAGGGAGAAAAAGTAGAGGGACCAAGGGAGGAAGGGTAGAGGAAGGGAAGAGGAAGGGAAGAGAGATTAGGACTCCATCCTCATCCCATCCTCTTTCCTTCCTCTATCCATCCCTGTGCAGATGTTGCCACTGTGCTAAATAATGTGTATCATTTCCCATACAAACTTTATTTTACTACAGGTGTAATATCCTAACGCACGTTTGTTAAAGTTTTGTTCTTGAAAGCTTTTCAGTAAATGCTTCCTTCCCTATGCATCCTTTCTGCATGGATGGGGGCTGGGGGCAGCCTGTGTTTGTTGTTTCCCCACCCAGCACTGTGTAAGGTGCACCTATGTTGACCCAGAGCATCTAGTTTATTCACTTTAACTGCACTGCATACAGACCAGCACTGTGTATCCCTCTCTCTTTGGTTGGACAACCTGGGTGTGCAAGCTGATCTTACTAGTCTCTCTGCTGTTGCCTGTGTACACATGAATGGACACTAGAACTGGAATGGCTAGGTTTAGAAGCCACTATATGGAATGTTGTCCAAATGTTTATCAAAACAAATATAGTTATTTATTTTCTCCCCAGAAGTGTGTGATTTCTGGTTTTCTTATAGGGACATGAACATCCATTGTTATCAGACATTAATTTTGGCCACTCTCAGATGGTTGGAAAATAATCTATCATTGTTTTAATTTATAATTTCTTCATTATAAAGATGAATATTATTTCTTATTTTTAAAATAGTATTTAGTGATGTACTGGTTTCTCCAGAATATACTTATCTAACATTAAACTTATAATTAATAGAAAAGAACACTACTTTCATTTTGTAGCTCATAAAATATGACCACTTTAAGAATTTATGCTTATAAAGCACAGGATAAAAATCATGTTTCATTATAACTTCAATATCTGGAATGCCTAATCATTAACTTGGAAATGTCTAAAGTGTCCTATTTTTTGCCTTTCAGAATATATAATTACCTTTCAATTATCTTAAATTTGATGGTATTCATTGTGATCCCTAAAAAGCAACCTATGCTTTGTTATAAATTTTTATTTCTCTAATTTATATCTCTTTCCACAAAAAAAGCATTTTACAGAAAAACAATAAAAATATATTCAATAGTTATTAAATTCAACATATATTTATCCATCTACCTAACTGAACAAGACAACAGCAAAGTTAATCTATATTGGATGCTCCTCATTCCTGCCTGATGTTCAGTGAAATACTGTGATTAGACTTCTTTTAATCATTACTTTTACACAACACCAATGATTTTGATTTCTAAAGAAAGAATGGTTCCAAATACAGCTTGCAAACAAAAATAATGAATATACTTCACTGTGCTAATCATCAAAAAGTTAAAATAAATTAGGAGTACCATTTTTTTTGTCTATTAAATGAACAAAACAATGCAATATCCAATTGAACTTTTGTGAAGGACACTTGATTCTCCCTTGCATTATAACTTACCACAACCTTCAGGAAAAGTATTTTTGCCATATATATTACAATAGGCCATAAAATTTTCAGAACCTTAGAAAAGAAAATCCTATTGTGAGTTTCTATCCTAGAGAAATAATCCAAAATATGAAAAATCCCATATTCAATAAAATGTCATTTTAGCCTTATTTTAAACTAATAATGTTGAGAACCAACCCAGTGCACAATATGATGTATACTGTTTCCTGTTGCAAAATGTGTAATCCTGATGCTGAGGAGGAAAATGTTTATGTTACTGGAATTCAAAAGGAAGAAAGAGAATCCTAAATACAAACAGAAATGTTCCACAACACTAATTGTGCTAGAAGGAACGTTACCTAATTTCAAAAACTTTACAAATTTATTGCTTATTTAAAAAGAATAAGGTCCCAAGACTTGCTCTTATTTCCATAGGGAGGAGGGAGGGAATTTTGCACAATTTTGCACAAATTTATGTTCCTTCCTTTCATCTGTTTGCTTTTGGTTTGGTTTTCTTTTCTCTTACCATAAAACCATTGACCTCAGAAAACACAGTATCTTATGCTCTATCACTCCTCAGTTTTTCTCCTTCAGAATACTATTTCAAGATGACTCTGATGACCTTTCACTAAATGCATCAGCTCTTTATTTTGGAAGAGAAAATCTTCAAAAATAATAGAGCAGTTTTATAAATAAGCCAAAATTAATAACCTTAAAAGAAAACCCAGTGTTTTTTTACCTCTTTTTTTTTAATCTGTTGTTTTTAGATATACATGACAGTCAGGTGTATTTTGACATATTGTATGTACATGCAACCATTCCCATTCTTGTAGTTGTACATGATGTGGAGTTAACACTGGTCATGTATTCATATATGAGCATAGAAAAGTTACATCTGATTCATTCTATTGCCTTTCCTATTCCCATCTCCCCTCCCTTCCCTTCATTCCCATTTGTCTAATCCAATGAACTTCTAGTCTTCCCCTTCCTACCCTCCCTTATTATGGGTTAGCATCCACATATCAAATAATATTTGAAGTTTGGTTTTGGGGTATGGTTTATTTCACTTGGCATGAATTTTTCTAGTTCCATGCATTTACTGGAAAATATCATAATCTTATTCTTCTTTATGGCTGAGTAATATTCTATTGTGTATTTATACCACATTTTCTTTATGCATTTATCTGTTGAAGGGCACCAGGTTGGTTCATAACTTGGTTATTATGAATTGAGATTCTGTAAACATCAATGTGGCTATGTCAGTATAGTATGCTGATTTTAAGTCTTTTGGGTATAAACCATGGAATAGGATAACTGGGGCTAATGGTGGTTCCTTTCCAATTTTTTTAAGGAATCTCCATACTGCTTTCCAGAGTGGTTGCACCAATTTGCTGTCCCACCAGCAATGTATGAATGAACATTTTTCCCCACATCCTTGCCAGCATTTATCATTACTTGTATTCTTGATGATTGCCATTCTGACTGGAGTAAGATGGAATCTCAGTGTAGTTTTAATTTGTGTTTCTCTAATTGCTAGAGATGTTGAACATTTTAAAATTTTTTTGACCATTGTGAAGTGTCTGTTTAGTTCCTTTGCCCATTTATTGATTGGGATATTTGGGGTTTTTTGGTGTTTATTGAGTTCTTTGTATATCCCGAAGATTAATGCTCCCTCTGAGGTTGAGGTGGTAAAGATTTTCTTCCATTCTGTAGGCTCTCTGTTCACATTCTTGTTTGTTTCTTTTGCTGTGTAGAAGCTTTTTAGTTCGAATTCATCCTATTTATTGATTCTTGATTTTACTTTTTGCGCTTCAGGAGTTTTATTGAAAATGTCTTTGCTTTACCTTTTAATTCTGATTCCTTTTTAAAACTATCCTGTACTTACTGATTATCACATCCTGACATTGCAATCCAGGTATACATTTTCTTTGTATTTTATTTTTATTTTTACTTTTACATCAGTATCTAGGTCCCTTCTCATTATTCTAAAGCTTGCTATTGTTTTATTTCCTCATAGTTTTGTCCACTGTAGAAATTCTTGATAATCAAAATATTGAGAATAAGGATGCTCTGATTTGGAAGAGATAGTCTTATTTGTCTTCTCCCTAAAACATAATTCAGCAAATTAGGTTACTAGGAAATATTAAATGTCAAAGAAAGATTAACAAGTGCTCTTACACTCCACAGATACATAAATATAATGATATGATTTGGGGCACAGAGTCTGCCTTGAACTCAGTTGGATATACAAGGTATAACATGAGTAGGACTGGCACTGGATTCTTCACACCTCTCTGTGAATTACTATTGCCCTATTATTACCTTTGTGGTCCACCCTCACCCCACCATGCTGATTTATTAACTGCTTTTCATATTTACAAAATGGTTCGTGAACCACTCTGGCCAAAAGAAATGAACATTAATGAGCCCATTTACACAGCATTTGGCATGTGGCTAATTAGCTGAAAATGACTGGGACTGCACTGAGAAAGGGTCATTAGCAATCAGCACTGGCTCTACAGAACAGACAGTGAAAAGAAAACAGAAGCCGAGAATTTTGATGCATGCCTATAATCCCAGCGGCTCAGGAAGCTGAGGCAGGAGGATCACAAGTTCAAAGCCAGCCCAGCAACTTAGCAAGACCCTGTCTCAAAATAAAAATTTTAAAAAGGCTGGGGAAGTGCCTTAATGGTTAAATGACCCTGGGGTTCAATTCCCGGTACAAAAAAAACCAAAAAACAAAAACCTGAAAATGGGAATGAAAAAATTAAATAATGAATGGTATCAGATAAAGATCTGATTTCATTCTTCTGTGTATGGAGATCCAGTTTTCCCAGCACCATTTATTGAAGAGACTGTCCTTTTCCTAACATGTATATTTGGATCTATGTTGAAAACCAGTTGATGATCAGTTCTGTTCCATTGGTCAATGTGTCTATCTTTCTGGTAGCAGAATGCTGTTTTGTCACTATCAGTTTGAAATCAAGTAGTGTGATTCTTCCAACTATGTTCTTTATGCTCATGATTGCTTTGGCTAAGTGCCAGTCTGTTTGGGTTCCACAAGAAATTTAGAGTTGTTTATTCTATTGGGGATTACAATAAATGATACTGTACTGTACATTTCAAAATCATGAAGAGAGAAAATGTGAAGCACACTTGCAGAAATAAAATGATAAGTATTGGAGGAGATAGATACGTTAATTAGTTTGACTTAATTATTCCATATTGTACTCATAATTTGTAACATCACTTCGTATTCTGTAAATACAAATATAATTTAAGTTATAATTAAAAACTAAAAATAACAAATAAGAATAAAATTTTTAAAAAGAGTAGCAACAAAAATAATACTTATTCAGTGTGGATTTTTTAAGTATTACCAAAGAGTACCTACTGATGTTACCCAATGGATGAATGATTAAGTAAATCATGAAGTATCTATAGGCAGAATTCTGGTATCCATTTAAATTTTGAAAATGGAGGGCACCAAAGACTTAAGAAAAATTTTGCCTATTGGTTTCCCAAAGCATCAAATGAAATTGTAAGTATAAAATAATTTCAACTTTATTGAAATAAATTAAGTATAGCTCTGTGGCAGACCTCCTGTTTAGCATGCATAAAGCCCTGGGTTCTATCCGCAATGCTAAAAGAAATGTTTTTTAAACCTTAGGACTGTGTTCATGAGATTTTGGGTCATTATTATTTTCTGATCTAAAATTTTCTACATTTCCCAGATGTTTTAGTATGATCACATAATAATCTTACAATGTATTTTTACTGGTAATCTTTGTGCATTTTTTTTTTTAGTTGTTGGTGGACCTTTTATTCATTTATTTATATGCAGTGCTCTACCACTGAGCCACCACCCCAGCCCATGTATTTGTTTCTTTAGAAGTAAATAATTTCGGGCTGGGTTTACGGCTCAGTGATGGAGTAATTGCCTCACATGTGTGAAGCACTGGATTCAAACCTCAGCACCACATAAAATAAATAAATAAAATAAAGGTATTGTGTCCAACTACAACTAAAAAATATATTTAAAAAAGAAATAAATAATTTCAAAATAATAATAGCTACAGTTCATTGAGTACCTATAATGTACCAAACATTGAACTTCCATGTGCAGGTAAATAATCCACTTCTCTCTATTCCACAAAGCTTACCACCCATGTAATATCTTTGCTCATGGAGCATCATGAACCTGGATTAAGGTACCTTTTGTTACAGTTACCAAGTATAGGATTAAATTCTCCTGCATTTCAGTCTTGAGTGATTTTCATGCTTTCTTGATAATGTGAATATTTTTCTGATGTAACTTATTTGGACTTTTTTAAAAATGGCAAAGATGATAGTCCCAAAGGAGAAATAAGCATATTTCTCCTATATTATAAAAATTATTAGATAGTGACTCTATGTTCTATCTTCTGCAAACATACACAGTTAAAAAACAATAACATTGGGCGAGGTGGCTCATGTCTGTAATCCCAGCAGGTTGGGAGGTTGAGGCAGAAGGATCACAAGTTCAAAGCCAGCCTTAGCAACTTAGTGAGGTCCTAAGTAACTTAGCAAGACCCTGTATGGGAATGTGTCTCAGGGGATAAGCAAGCATCCTCGGGCTTAATCCCCAGTACCAAATAATAATAATAATAATAATAATAATAATAATAATAATACCATGAATGTTCACTTGTATCACTTGTATTTTTTATCTGCTCTATCTAATCTAATACTCAACAATTTTGCCTGATTCCTAGTAGGTGCTCTGTCATTTTTATACTCATTATTGATTAAATACAGAATGTCCTGAATTACTGATAAATAAAGGGATACTAAAAATATGATAAGCTTAACCCTTGATTTTTTTTAAGTTTATTGTACCACTTGCAAGAGAAATTTTATTGAATCAAATGTTCTCTTCTTAGACTCCTCTGGCTTAATAAAGGAATTGGAGAGGCCTTTGCTCCCCAATCCAGCATATCTGAATTTGAATCTTAGCATTTCCACTTACAGATCATGTAAACTTGGAAACATTTCTAAACACCATCAAGTGTCAGCTTCCTCATCTTTAATATTGGAGTGAAAATGGCATTGACATGAAAAGGCTATTATGAGTAATAAATTAAACAATCACATGTAGTAGTCAGAAGAGTGACCCTGAAGGAGTGCAACTCCTAATTCTCTGGGCCTGGGAATATATTGCCTCACATAGCAAGAAAGACTGCAGATGTGATTAAGAATTTCAAAAAGAGGAGGTGATCTTCAACTCTCTGGGCAGGACAAATGGAATCACAAGGTCCTTATAAAACAAAAGTGGGAGAGTCAGTGAAAAGGACAGCCACAGAGTTTGGAATTACATGCTTCAGGATGGAGGAAGGGATCTGCGACCAAGGAAGGCAAAGAGCTGGAAAAGGCAAGGAAATTCATCCTTCCTTAAAGTCTCCGGAAGGAACACAGCCAATGCTTTTTAGGACTTCTCACATTCACCACAGTAAAAGAATAGATTTGTGTTGTTTTAAACCACCAAATATGTGTGATTTGTCACACCAGCAATAAGGTACTAATATAGTATATAAAGTACTTAGCACAGTACCTATCACACAGGACTCTCAGATAAGACATAACTCACACTACTGTGCCTCCTTAGCAGGCAAGAGAAGGAAAGAGTAGTCCAGGGAAGAGTGTTCAACCCACCATCCTTCACCTACACAAGTCCACCACCTTTCCCAAGATGGCTGAGGCTTCCCAAAGGACTTACATGACGTGGCCATCTCTGGCTTTGAAGGACTGCTTGCTGTGAATTAGTTTAATGAAAACCAATTGATTAGAACATGATATTTATAGAATACTGTTCCATGAATGCTTTCAAGATGTGGAATTCAGTACTTTTTCATTATTCCAAGTGTAAAAATAAAGCATTTAATTGTGCGTGTGTGTGTGTGCGTGTGCTTGCAGATACACACTTGGTATTTGTAAGGCTTGGTTTAGGTGGATAGGGAAAGATTTTTGAGTACTTTGTAGATTCTGGAAATTAGTGCTCTATCTGAAGTGTGTGTGGCAAAGATTTTCTCCCACTCTGAAGGCTCTCTCTTCACATTGCTGATTGTTTCCTTTGCTGAGAAAAAGCTTTTTAGTTTGACTCTATCCCAGTCATTGATTCGTGCTTTTATTTCTTGGGCTTTGGGAGTCATATTAAGGAAATCTGGTCCTAGGCCAACATGATGAAGATTTGGACCTATTTTCTCTTCTATTAGGTGCAGAGTCTCTGGTCTGATTTCTATGTCCTTGATCCACTTTGAGTTGAGTTTTGTACAGGGTGAGAGATATGGGTTTAGTTTCATTTTGCTGCATATGGATTTCTAGTTTTCCCAGCACCATTTGTTGAAGAGGCTGTCTTTTCTCCATTGCATGTTTTTGGCTCCTTTGTCAAGTATGAGATACCTGTATTTATGTAGGTTTGTCTCTGTGTCCTCTATTCTGTACCATTGATCTACCTGTCTATTTTGGTACCAATACCATGCTGTTTTTGTTACTATTGCTCTGTAGTATAGTTGAAGGTCTGGTATTGTGAAACCCCCTGCTTTGCTCTTCTTGCTAAGGATTGCTTTAGCAATTCTGGGTCTCTTATTCCTCCAAATGAATTTCATGATTGCTTGCTCTATTTCTATGAGGTCCATCATTGGGATTTTAATTGGAATTGCATTGAATTTGTATAGCATTTTGGGAAGTATGGCCATTTTGACAATATTAATTCTGCCTATCCAAGAACATGGGAGATCTTTCCATCTTCTCAGACGCTCTTTAACTTCTTTCTTTAAAAAGAAAAAGTGTGTTATCACGGAAAAGGAAAATCTTAAAAAATAATATCTTCTGAGACTGCTTTTAAGGTTTTTTCCTCCTATTCTACATTTGCTTCCCAAGCCTAAATTCCTTTTAAATTTCACAGTTTACCACCTTTTGTTTTCTAATCACTACTAACTCATGCCCATAGGATTTCCTTCAAATACCAAGCATTTTCCTAAGCAGACTACCACTGTCAACTATGAAGATAATACACATTATTTTCCACCTATTTCAGTGAACACTTATATAAAATATATAAAAGTTCTTTAGTCATGAAGACTAAAGATGGGTTAACCCATCCACTTCCTTTCACCAGTTTCTTTGGGTGATGTACCAAACATGGATTAAGGATGAAGCCTGAAGGATAAGCAGGCCGTAGACCGTGCTTCAAACACTTGGCTCTTTTAACTGCCCTTCACTAACTGTCTCACCAATGGGAGGGTTGTAAATCAGGCTCAGAACTTACAAGCTTCCCTGCCTCCTATTATTTCTTATGTGCCTTTTATACAGATCCTAATAAGTTGAACAATTATACAGAGATGAGGTTTAAAATTTGGAAACTCATCTTTATAAAATTAGAGGTTATCAGAAAATTTCAACTATATATAATTTATTCATTTAAGTTCCCATTCTTATTTTAAAATGTGCTTTATCCACATGCACACTTGTGTATTTCTCTGTGTATATATGTGTACTTAGATTTTAAGCTACTTATGAGCTTAGATTCCTGGATTGTGTTTTGTCAGCAATGAGAATCATGTTGCCCTCAGACATTAAATATACATGATTTACGATTTCAGTGACTCTTAAGGTCAATGACCACGCAGCATAAACTTTAATAAATGAATACTGCAACAGCATTATTTCTGTTCATTCCAAAGTATCATGGGATCACAGGTCTAACAGCCCATTATAGTGTTCTGACCTAACCTTTGAAATGTCAATAAATGGGATGATAATGTAAGCCATTCTAAATGTCTTTGATAAAAGAAGGATGAACGTTATGCTGTCATGAATCTACCTCTGGGAAAACTGTCTTTAGAACCATTACTTAATGCTTTTGCCTGTAGCATAATTTACCTGAATTTGCTATCTGCCCATAATCATATTTTTGCACATATGAAATGAATACCTTGAATGTGAAAAGTTAGAATCAATTAAAAAATATTTCAATCTTGAAGCCATCAGCCCATCCAGTTTTGTGATCTTTGACACCTTTAACTCCACAGAAGACTGATATCAGCCTGCAATCAGTCCCATGAGTACATTTCTTTGTAGATGTGGTAATTGATTATCAAGGCGACTAACCACTGCTAGACAATCATATTAGGAAAGGAGAACAACCAGAAACACAAGAAGCAATCATGTTGCAGTTGTTACTTCTCACCCAGAAGAGAAAAGAGCCAAACAGAACCCTGTCTAGGAACATCCCTCCTTTTATTGATAAACTGGGAATTCTTGCCAAGCATTTTTTTCTCACAAAGAGCTCATGCACTCAACTCACTTAACCATAGTATTACAAAATTTAGAAATACCAAACTCTGAAATGATCAGAGTCCAACTCTCTGTTGTACAAATTTCAAACACAGATTGATGAGTACCTGTTTATATAAGGGTCCCTATCTGAGTCTCAATGATCTCTCCCTTCTTAGAGACCCTGAAGGGTCTCTGGTGACTGTATTTATATTTTTGTGGCTTTAGTCCCACCCCTGATAAATAATCTTGGGAGAGTTTTCACCTACATTGTGCCAATGAAATCCTCTTGGGCACTGGAAATTTGGAACAGAAGTTCCCAAGATGGAAGCTGTTTCTCAAGTTCTCAGAATTGTTGAGTCCTTCCCTTGCTGATTGTGTGATTACTCAATACTCTTTGATATTCCAATGGGATTTGGGAACAGACAATACCCAGGCAATAAGGGTTCAAAAAAAAAAAAATACCAAGTCATGACCAAGCTTTGGTAAAATGTGTAGTTTCCCATGCTGATGATCAATTGTATTGATCATTGATTGTTGAATGGATTGATCATAATAGATTACAATAGTAATTTCAGTAATTTTTTTATAATTTTGGAGATTTTTATTACTCATAACTGTAGTAACCCTATATGTGAGATATTTAATTGTTCGTTTTATTAACAATGTTGTTTTTTTTTTTTTTTTGGTGATGGTGTTGGTGTTGGGGATTAAATCCAGGGTCTTGTGCATGCTAGGCAAGCACTCTACCAACTGAGCTATATCCCCAGCCCTACAATGCTTTTAGACTGAAAACTGCTTTATAAAAACTCCAGAGCCTCCCAACTTGTGAACTAATCGTTCAGTATTAGATTTCAATGCATGTCCTGATTCTGATATGAAGTGGTCAACTAACCAGATGACGTGCATCTGAAAATGTAAATTAAGTGACATATATTGACTAGAGGGACACAGATGATATCCTAAAGTATCCCTAAAGCTCTTTAATGGGTCTACAAATACCTGATTCTAATTTCATTTTAAAATACTTTAATTAAACTAAAATTGGAAGCATGAACATTTTATTGAGTCCTATGCACATTTTAATGCATTCAGAACCACTGTAATATTAACTTTGCTGTCAGGTTAACTTATGGTACATAGAGCAGCAAGGAAAGCTTCCTTCTAATCTGTCATTAAGTACCTCCAGAGACCAACCACCCATGAATGTCCTTGACTATGTGTAAAGATTCATTGATGATGAGGTGGTTTCTTGGCACAAGTTTTGGGATTCTTATTGTTACCATTGCTGTTGTTTTCTTCAATTCAGGGTAGCCCATGTTTGGTCATTAAGATTTTTAAAAGCAAGTACTTCATGATTTGTTAGGATTTTCTCAACAATATATGAATGAAATAAAACACAAAAAATACATTAATGCTAATAGATAAGACCATAATCTTCATCATAGATAGACCCTGCTTTCAAATTAGGGTGCCCACTGAAAAAGATACATTTGAACTTCTAAGGTTATTTTATATTAACAAATATGTTTTTTCATTTATGCTTCATATATTGAGGATGTCTATAAAGTTTCATTTTATTAAAGGATTCCACAGAGGAAAACTGTTTGAAAAGTTTGTAGCAGAACTGTTTTCTTAACTTCAGCACCACTGATAGTTTAGAACAGATATTTTCTTTTTGGGGACTCACCTGTGCATTACATGATCTTTAGTGATATTTCTGACTTCCACACACTAATTCCAGTATCACTCCCCAGCCCCAGCATAAAAATTAAAAGTGCAGACATTGTCAATGTCTTCTATAAAGCAACATTATCCCTGATTGAGAACCATTATATAATCACAGGATCATAGGGTTAGCCACACATTAGTAACTCCCAGAGAATATTTATAATCTCACATTTCCTTTACCCATCAACAGCTATTAAACAAAGAATATAGTAACATAGTAGACAGACAAATTTTAAGAGTACTTTAAAATATTTATTGTGTCATTTCACTTAAAGGGTTGAAATACAGTACTGACTACAAAATTAATGTTGTAGAACTTCCTTTTCAGACAACAAAAGATATTCATGATGTATTTATTATTAAGTGAATAAATTTGAATTAAGCAACCCATATGTTCATGGGAACAGGAAAAAGGAAGCAATACAGTAAAATCCATTCATGTGTAAATTTTGGAACACAATTAGTCTTCAAATTTTTTGTAAAACATTTTGAGAAAAAACTTTAATTTTAAAAACTCCCAGGTTCCTGCCTAAAGCTTAAATAAATTCATCTAAATTGACCAATGTCCAATCTAAGAAAGAATTCAAAAGTAATGTACTAATGTGAACTTTTATTTGGTAAGGAAAGTCAAAGAAAAATTGGAAAAATACCAAGTTTTTTCCTAATAATTTCTTTAAAAAGAAGTTACCTATCTTCCTCTTAGGCTAACATACATGACCAGATCAATAACTCACCTTGGCAGCCTCAAAACCGTAATTGCTCTGATGTATGATCAAAGAATATTCATATGTGTATGTAGTATCTCTATGTCATGTGCCACATAAGTTCCAGTCCACGAAGGATCCCACATACGATGGTGGTCACATGATAATATAAAGGAGTTGGAAACTCCCTATTGTCTAGTGAATTGTAGCAGTTCTAACATCATAGCCAATGATCACAACACATCTCTCAGATGTTTGTGGTATTGCCATTGTGAACAAACCTACTGTACTGCCAGCCATGTGAAATTACAGCACATACAATTACATAAGGTCCATGATACTTCATAATAATAATAAATAACTAGGATACTGCTTTATGTATTTACTATACTATACCTTTATCATTATTTCAGAGTGTACTCCTACTCATAATAATAGAAGACATAGCTATGCTTCTGTTTTCATAAGGTATTTCTAGAAAATTTCAGATGTAACTGCTGAGGATGAAGGTAGAAAAAGCTAGTTATTAAATTTTGATATTTTGAATTTTTTTAATTATGGTCACACTTTGTAGGGGAGGCTCACTTAATTTTTAAAAATACTGTTTCGATTCCACAGATACGAAAACAGAGTGCATGAACCATATGAATTTCAGTTATTCTCAGACTTCATACACCAGAAAACCATCTCAAGTAAGAGAAAATGGAGAGATAATGGAAGTTGAGTTAGGATATCTACAGTCAGGGTCCCAGAGTTTTGTGTAAGTATAGAAGCTCTCTAGGAACTAACAAATAATATGTAGACTCTAATTCCAGGACACTGTTTCTTCCTTGATTATAAACTACCTGCTGAACATGAGTGGTCTAGGGCTTCAGAGATTGAGTGCTCTCTAATCGTGAGGAGTGTGGGAGTGTGAGGCATCATAAATTATAGCAAGCTAGTTTCGTTGTTGTTGTATTAGATCATGGCAGGAGAGAAAGGGAAGCTTTGATGCATAAAATAGATTCTTGCTATTCATCAATTCTGCAAATATTGACAGAGACATTGCAAGGATACTAGTAAATATGTAAAGTCCCATTAAGTAATGACAGTTGTAATAGTGGCCATCATTTGGGGAACATCTACTAAGTACAAGGCACTGGGCTAAGCATTTTGCACACATCAACTCTTACAATCCGGAGAGCAATCCTGAGTAATAGGTGTTTGATTGATGAGTGAGAGTGGCAGTCATCAAGAATACATACAATAATAAATTTGGAGTGAAGGTGGAGAAAAAGGAACACTTTTGTACTATTGGTAGGATTATAAATGAGTACAACCACTATGGAAAACAGTTTGGAGATTCCTTAAAAGACCAGGATCCAGCCAACACATGATCCAGCTGTACCACTCTTCAGCATTTATTCTAAAAACTCAAAGTCATCATACTTAGTGATACATGTATACCCATGTCTCTAGCAGCACAATTCACAACAGCCAAACTATGAAACCAGCCTAGGGGTCCATTGATGGTTGAATGGAGTAAACAAAATGTGGTATATATTGGTATATAATTAAGAAAATGTGGTATATATACACAATGTAGTTTTATTCAGCCAAAAAGAAGAATGGAATTATGTCACAGGCAGGAAAATGGATGAAATGTGAAGACATTATGGTAAGAGAAATAAGTCAAATGTAGGGACCGGAAAAGGAGGGGAGAAAAAGGGGAAATACTGAGAAATTATATTGTTACATTATATGCATGCATGAATATGTAACAACAAATCCCACCATTATATACAACTATAATGCACCAATTAAAATACAAAAAAAAATGAGTTTTGGAGAGTTCCCTCTTCTATTTTTCGTTAAAGACAGCATTAATTCTTCTTTGAATGTTTGGTAAAACTCACCCATGAAGCCTTCTGGTCCTGGGCTTTTCTTTGTTGAGGTTTTGATTACTAATTTAATCTCCTTGTAATGTTCAGACTTTGTATTTCTTCTTGAAACAGCCTTGGCAGGATACATATTTCTATGAATTCATCCATTTCCATTTATCCATCTAGGCTACCCAATTTGTTGATGTATAATTATTCATTGTAGTCTCTTATGATCTCTCAAATGTTTTGTACTTTGTTTCTGCCACTTGGTGAACATAATTTGGGACTGGGAAGCCTGTAAACTGTCAGCACTTTTATGATGTCTTTTTCCTCTCTTACCCTGGCAGGATCACAACTACTGCCGCATGTATGATGGATCTTCGAAGATATCCTCTGGATGAGCA
The DNA here is from genome assembly GCA_020662805.1 of Glaucomys volans. NCBI lineage: Eukaryota > Metazoa > Chordata > Mammalia > Rodentia > Sciuridae > Glaucomys > Glaucomys volans. Next base: position 296,700 of record JAJEJO010004265.1, on the reverse strand, counting down.
AAACTGCACCCTGGAGATTGAAAGTTGTGAGTTACTTGCACAAGGGAATGAGAAAAAGAGATGCTTGCTTGACCCAGTTTAATTCAACCTTTCACTAAGTTCCTTGGTGCTAGGATGTTTTTAGCTGCAAACTTCTGCCAACTCTTCAAGGGGTTTATAGTCTGACATTTTCCCTTATATTTGTGGTTCAAAAGTAATATCAATGAAGTTAACTTTTTGTACACTTAGGGAACATCCACTTATTTTAGCTCAACAATTTATAAACTCATGCTTTCTCCTTCTTAGAGTGGAATTTCTTCCATAGCTTTCCAATAGCCAACCTGCATTAATAAGAGAGGAAGACTTTTCAAATGAAGATTCTGTGAGAATGTTCTAGGTTCTAAAGGATTGTAAATTGTCTTTTACAAAATGTCTGTGGTAGAGTCTTGTGCAAAAGGATGTCTTTATTTATGAAACGAATAAGATGATAAATGATACTTTATGGGGATTATACTTGGGTCAAAACCTTAATGTTGTTTAAGGTCAAGATTTGGGGTTGTCTTCTAGAATGGTTTTTCATTGATCTAGTCCTAATATGGACATTTTAATTACCAAGATTTAATCTGATTGACAATCTTACCATTATTTCTCAGCCATCAATCTCTAGGCATTTGAGCCCACTAATTGTGAATACTAGAGATAGACCATTTCTTGGTTCTGAGAGGTGCAGAAAGCTGCAGTAGAAAATTCAGGCTACTTCTATGTTACTTAATGTTACAATCAACAGATGTTATATTTAGATTGTTAAAACGCTTTCTAAATCTAAACATCAAGAAGACAAGGGAAAATGGGGGGAAATCCAATTGCCCCTCCAGTCTTATTGAAAAGAAATGCATTTCCCTAGAATGTGACTATTAAGCAACTCCTTTAATTTTTCAGTTTTGTATAATGAAATGTATAGAAATGAAGATATTTCTAAATTTACAAATAGAGATTGTTCTGTTACCTCAGGAGTAAACAAGAGAATTCATGAGCTATTATTTAGTTAATATTCTAACTTTCAAGTTCTTTATATAAAGAAGTCAGTAAATATCAAAAGGCGTTATGAGAGTATTAATGGTGATTTTTGGTTTAAATGTCAAAGATGACCAAATTCAAACCATAAACCCAATTGTTAATGAATGGTTAATGATATTTTATATGTAAGCAGACCCAAAGTAAATTACTCGGGCATGTAGGTTCTTCTGTCCTTCACTGCTCTTTCATCAGTTTTGTGATTTTTCTTTTTATTTGACTTCTGCTGTATGGTATTGGGACCTGACAACTTGAAATTCTAAGAGCTTATAGCTTTCATAGTTCACCTAAAGTAGCAATGAAGTTTGATATGTACTTAAAGTAATTGTTTGTTTTGAATTACAAATACTAAAAGTATCAGCATTTTCTCCAAAATTTCAAATTTTATTTATAATGCATACTGAGTTTTTCATTTTTCTTCAGGTTGGCAAATTTCTTTATTCACTTTGGAAAATAGATGAGTTTTAGGTTCATTTATCATATCTCATATGACCAAAATTGAATCTATAAATGAAACAGAAATTAAACATAACTTTCATGGAACAAGAATTGAAGTAGCCCAGACAGCCAAATAGTCCAAAATAATCATAAAACTTGGTGGCAGACAGTAGATGGTGACCCAGGCATATGGCAATCATTAAGGCAATTCAGTAACATGCAATCAGTCGCATAGACAGAGGAAGGAGCACAGTCACTGGGATTCTAAAGTCAGTTAAGATGCATGGCACAAATGCATCCAGATGCCAGCCATCATCAAGTTGATCCTGCAGCATGTCATAAAATGCCCGTCCCTGGAGATGCTTACATAAAGCAAACCAGAAACCTATGCCTGTAAGAATTTGTGTATTGAGGATTCTGTGAAAGCAGGAACTTTGGGGAGAGGGGAAGAAAATATGGATCTGCCTTCAATTTGCCAAACTGAAGCAAGTCATCATACAAAACCTCAGTGAAAAAATTATTCTAACAACATTTGACAGACAATGGATCAGAGAGTTTGAGAAATAAAGTAACTTACCCATAGGACAAGGACAGTGGTAGCTTGGGAATTCAAACTCAAGTGCTCTATTCTGCATGGCAGGATCCTGCAATCAACAGGTGGCAAGGGACACGGCCTTAATACCTGGAATTGGAAACACTCTTGGCTAAGTTGAGGACACTGAGTCACTAAGGACTGGTCTTTACTTCCCAAAATTATGCCTGACAAAAGTCAGAATAGATCCCAAAATATGAAGCAGAAGTTAGCTTTTAGGTCAAGGGTCAAATGATTACAGTTGCAGAGAGAAGGGATCTGTGGATGGAGAAAGCAAGTAGGTGTTGATTCCATTGCTATTTCTCTTAAAAAAAAAAAAAGCCTTATATCCCTTCCTAACAACAGACAAACCAATATAAAGAAATAGTTTTAAATGGTGAAGCAACATTGTCAATATTATGGAGTCCACATATTATGAAATCCACATGAGCTTTATTTGTTTCTTCCTAAGTACAAGTATTAATAAATACTGAATTACCAGTCCATCTATTTTAACATTTCATACAGAAATGTGTCATTTTCTGAAACAGCTTTCCATGAATTGACAATGTATCAAGACTACAATTCCTATTAAAATCCCAATGACATTCTTCATAGAACCAGAAAAAGCAATCATGAAATTCATTTGGAAAAATAAGAGATCTAGAATAGCCAAAGCAAGAAAAGTGAAGCAGGACATCACAATATCAGATCTCAAACTATACTACAGAGCTATAGTAATAAAAACAGCATGGTATTGGCACCAAAACAGATATGTAGACCAATGGTACAGAATAGAAGACACAGAAACAAACCCACATAAATACAGGTGTCTCTTACTAGACTAAGGTGCCAAAAACATTCACTGGAGAAAAGACAGCCTATTCAACAAATGGTGCTGGGGAAAATGGAAAGCCACATGTAACAAAATGAAATTAAACCTCTTCTCTCACCCTGCATGAAGCTCAACTCACAGTGGATCAAAGACTTAGGCACTAGAACAGAGACCCTGTGACTAACTAGAAGAAAAAGTAGGCCTAAAAATTGTCACCATGTGGGCCTAGGATCTGCCTTCCTTAACAAGACTCCCTAAAGTGCAAGAAGTTAAATCAAGAATCAATTAATGGGATGGATTAAAATTAAAAAGCTTCTTCTCAGCAAAAGAAACAATCAATAATGTGAAGAGGTAGCCTACAGATTGGCAGAAAATCTTTACCGCATGCACCTCAGATAAAGCATTAATCTCTAGTATGCATGAAGAACTCAAAAAACATCAAAAAAACAAATAACACAATCAATAAATGGGCAAAGGAACTGAACAGACACTTCACAGAAGATATACAATCAACAAATATATGAAAAAATGTTCAACATCTCCAGCACATCAAAACTACTCTAAGATTTCATCTCACTCACTCCAATCAGAATGGCAGTTATCAAGAAAACAAGCAACAATAAATGTTGATGAGGGGAACAAGGTACACTCATAAGTTGCTTGTAGAACTGCAAATTGGTACAACCATTATGGAAAGCAGTATGGAGATTCCTCAGAAAACTTGGAATGGAACCACCATTTAACTCAGCTATCCCACTCCTTGGTTTATACCCAAATGACTTAAAATCAGCATACTACAGTGACCCAGTCACATTGATGTTTATAGTAGCTCAATTCACAATAGCTAAACTTTGGAACCAATCTAGATGCCCTTCAACAGATGAATGGATAAAGACACTGTGGTGTATATATATACATGATGGAATATTACTCAGTTTTAAAAAAGAATGAAATTATGGCATTTGCTGGTAAATGGATGGAGTTAGAGAATGCTATGTAAAATAAACCAAACCCAAAAAACCAAAGGCTAATTGTTTTCTCTGATATGCAGATGCTAATTCACAATAAGGATTGCAGGGATAGGGGAGAAGAGAGTTACTTTATATTAGGTAGAGAGGAGTGAAAAGAGGGGAAGAAGTATGCAGATGGGAAGGATAGTAGAGTGAAACAGACATTATTTCTCATGTACATTTATGACTGCATGGCCAAAAATGTGATCCTACACTATGTATAATCAGAAAAATGAGAAATTGCACTCCATTTATGTATGATCTATCAAAATGTATAAATGCATTCTACTGTCATATACAACTAAATAGAACAAATAAAAAATTTTTAAAGACTACAACTGAGCTTTAAAGTGATTACAAATCAGAGGCTCTAGTGCTGATTGAGAAATAAGAATGATAATGTAGACATTCCACAAGACTGAACCAATTATACTTCTTTTGTGAGCAGTGGAGTGGAAATTTTGCCAATATTACAAAATTTACTAGTTTGTATGCTCTTCCCATCCAAGGCTGGGGAAATGTTTTCCTTGGTTAGGTCCTTTGAGACAAATTAGAGATGTTTTGCTTATCTTTAATGTCATCTAATCAAGTTAAATTGGAAAGGCCATAAACCCTTGTTAAATTGGAAATTTACTTGAACTTGGAGTGGATTAATAGCTTCATAGCCCTGGGATGCTATAAAATGAGTTAATGGCATATAAAAAAATCAATCAAAGAATTTTGTATAAAGAGGATTTGGAATTTGAAATCAATAAAGCTATCCTGGGGAGGTTTGAAAACCACAGGCCTCATGGAGGGATGAACAAGGCCTAGTACAACAATCATGGAGGAAGATGTCTTTTGCCATTTTCTGCAGCACAAATTAAGGAAAATCTTTACCTAATCTTACCCTCTCACTTTCAGCAGGCTGGTGTCACCTCACTATCCTCAAAAAAATGTAGAAGCCAAGTCAAGTCTGAAATCTCTGTTCGCACTCCTCTTCTTCTAAACTTCCTTGTTCACTATGCTGAGTTAACCCCTGCATTTCAATTCTGACTGTCCCTGCCCATTGTGTTCAGGATACCATTTCTTTCTTCTTTCTCTGAAAGTGGATAATCTCAACCCAGTTATCTCACCCTCGATTTTCTCAGATTCCTGATCTTGCCCTTTCTACTTGCTCAGTTTTCATAGCCTATAAACAAGCTGAAAATTCTTCTCATCATAAAACACTCTGTCCCTAAATCTCCCTTAAGCTTTTTCTTAACACCCCTACTTTCTTTTTTCTCCAAACTATTTGAAGAAACGGTTTGTGTCTCTTCTCTATTGCCTCAACTTCCTCTCAATTCACTGCACTCTGGAACCCAACTACCTACCTCCCACCTCCAACAGAACCTTTCCCAGAAGGTCACAAAGGACGTGGTTTCTTTCCATCTTTGTTCTGGTGACTCTCAGATTTATATCTCCAGCTCAAATCTGCTCTAAGTCCTAGATTGATATATACGGCACTCTTACTGGCATATCTATTTTGATGATTTATAGGCATCTTAAACTTAATTTGTTCAAACTTAATTCTAGGTTTTACCCTCCCAAATAAGTGTCTTGTGTAGTCCCCTCAATGTCCAGTCAGCATCTGAGGACTAATTACTCATATCTCCTTCTCACTCACAAATCCCTCCATCCAATCCCTTGTCAAGTATCTGCAATGTATTTAACAAACCCTTTCATTTCTCTTCAACTCTGCTCCACCAGTGCACACCACACTGCCATTACTTCACATGGGGATCATCGTAGCACTCTCTTTTTGTGTCTTTAGTGGACCTCATGCTTTCACTTTGACTCCCTCCAACCCAATCTCTATCTAGCTGCCAGAGTGACCTGGATCATAGCACTGCTGTATTTAAAAATATTCAGACATCCCATTTCACAAAAAAAAAAAAAAAAAAAAATACTGTCCATGCTTCTTAATATGACTTTCAAGCTCTTGTGACTTACCTCAATACCTCCAATCCAACTTGTAGCCACACACCCCCCACTTTTTTTTTTTTAATTACACTGAACTTCAACACCATGAACTTCTTTGTTTCTTGAAGATTTTGCTCTTTCTCACTCTCTCTCTCTCTCTCTCTCTCTCTCTCTGTCTTCTCTTTCACTCTGTATTTGGCCCCATCCCTGGGGCGCTACATCAGTTTTACCTCTGAATCCCCAGACCGTTCTTTTTCAGAGACAAGTTTTCACTACTTTACCGAGGCACTAAGTTGCCAGGGCTGGCCTCAAATTTGTGCTCTTCCTGCCTCAGCCTCCTGGGTTGCTGGGATTACAGGCATGTGCCACCCAGCCTGGCTCACAAATTCAGTTCTTACCTCATGATTACCATCTTGTTGCTTCAGGTCAAAATGCTTTTTCCCAATATAATCCTTTAGACTTTCCCCTACTCATCCTTCAAAAGCTTTCCTGATAACTCAAGTCCAGTTAGGAAGCCCTAGTTACTGTTTCTACATGCCCTATTTATTTTGTGTTTGTGGTCTAAATGTTAGTGTCCTCCAAAATCTGTATGTTGAAACCTGGTCAACAGTGTGATACTATAAGAAGCTGGTGCTTTGAGTGGACCTCTTATTAATGAGGTTATTGCCCTTATAAAAGAGGCCCTAGAGAGCTGCTTTTCCCCTTCCACTATATAACCAGAAGACACCATATGTGAAAGAGAAATTGGGCCCCTGCCAGGTACAGCATCTTGCTTGGACTTCTCAGCCTACAGAACTGTGAAAAATATATGCCTGTTGTTTATAAGCTACGCATTGATGGCCTTTTGCTACAGCAGCCCAATGGACTGACATATTTATGTAGCACTTAGTACTGTGTGTGTGTGTGTGTGTGTGTGTGTGTGTTTCCTTATTTATCGCTTCTTCCCCTGTAGATTATAAACTCTGGGAGAGAAGGGATTATTGTTTTGTTCACTACCCAAGAGTTAAATCCTAGCCTAGTACCTGGTTATAAGTAACTGTGGCAAGAATGTATGCTAAATTCCTTAGTGCCCAATTTTTTTTCCAATCTTTGAATTCTAGAAGATAAGCATAGTTCTAGCTTTTCAGATAATATTTAAAGTACAAATATTTTACTTGCAATAAAAATATGCTTTCAAATATACAATTGTATATTCATGCTTTAAGAGTATTTCAAAACATCAGATTGTGACTGTGTCAACCAAGAGCCAGATAGAGGAAAATGTAGCATTTTAATTACTTTAGGAATCTCAATAGACTGATAAACATCTTGAAACCCTATGAATTATTTTTGCCTTATCATAAGTCATTAATTATCTATTTGCCTCCCACCTGAACTTGAACCAAGTTATCAGAGACAAAATTCAGTGAAATATGGTTATTTTTATACTGGTTTCTTGTTGAAAAAATAACTTGGTGACATTTAATGTAGGTATTGTCATAATGTATTAAATTTAAGGAACCATCCAGCCAATCAATCTGTTAGACTCAAGATATTGTCATCTTGTTAATTTAAATATCTTGGTAGACTCACCATATACATAGAATTTCAAGTAGTAGTCATGTTTGTTTATTTCCAAAATAGAATTGTTTTCTTGTCCATAAAAATAGCAGGTGATAAAAACAATGTATCTGCCTAATAAAACAGCTTAGCCTAACTGCAGAAAATTGTAAGGTTTGCAGAATTGAAATAATACATTTTACTATGTAATGTGCTATAATAGCACTTGGAAATAAGATCACAATATGCACAGTGTCTAGACAGAAAACACGAATAGGCCTATAAGCCTGTCCTTGTACGGCCACATCTGAAGAATTGTATCCAGTTCCTAAAGCCATAGTAAGATAACTTTATGCAGAGGGAGGAAACTGAGTTATCTGGGAAGGAAAATTTAGAAGTCATAACTGCCATTGTTTGATATTTTAGCCACTATGATACACAAGAGAAAGTTTATATTCAAAGATGTTCATTGCATTAGTATGGGTTCTCCAGAGAAGCAGAACCCTAAGAACCTCAGAACCGATAAGGTAGAGAGATGGAGAGAGAGAGAGAGGGAGAGAGAGTGAGAGAAAGAGAGAGAGATCATGAGTGTCTCATGCAATTATGGAGACTGAGAAGTCCCAAGATCCACGAGCTGAGTCAGAAAACTGGAGAGTCCATGGTGAAGTCCAAACTCAAGTCCCAGGAAAAGCCAATGTTTCAGTTTGAGTCCAATTGTCCTAAAAATGCTGATGCTCCAATTTGAACATAGGCAGGAGTACAGTCAGTCTTTTTCTCTGTTCAGACCTTCACTTAGTTGGATGAGGCCCATCAAGTTAGGTTGGCAACTAATCTCATCCAAAACAATCCCACAGAAACACCCAGAGTAGTGTTTGACCAAATATCCCAGGCACCCTATGGCCCAGTCGAGTTGACATGTACAATTAACCATCACACCCAGAGCACTGGGTTTGAACACATTTAGTTCAATTCAGCTAATGTATCTTAAGGGGTGACCCCATGATTTTCTGTGCTGGTGTGTGCTGGGGATTCAGTAGCACCAAGAGAGTGGGCACAAGTTTCAGGAAGATAGATTTAGAATTTAAGAGAAATAATTTCAAATAAGTAGCCATGCTCATTCAAGAAATATGTCCCTGCTTAAGAAGAACTTCCAGTCCTGTGGGGATACTCCAATTAATTGGAAGTCTGACCTCAGCAAGAGACCAGTTTAATTTTATAAACTTCAAGGTCTCTTTCAGCCCCCACATCTAAAACTCATGGAGTTCATTCATTTCAGTTATATTACCAATAAATTACTTTTATGTGCCTGCCTAAAACATTGGTTCTCAAATGATTCTGATTTATAAAGGAAAGTTGAATATAGAAAAAAGTTATGAATATATGAACATATAAATACTCACAAAAATGTGAAATATAGGACAATTACAAGCAAAAGCCTTTGAACCATTCTTACTTTATTGCTGCCTGCCAGATCATTAATTCTGATCTGAAATAATTTAAAAATAGCATCTACAACATGCTGCACACTTTCTATTCATGGTTGCTAACCACCAAAAATAACAGAAGTAAATTGAACTTCATGAATGATTCATGGCTTCCCTTCTTTATGTCCCCATTGTCAAGGAAATTAGCAGCATTGGATATCTCCTTAGATAAATTTGATTTTGCCATATTCAGTAGACTACTTAATGAAAATGAATATTTCAAATTTATGTTCATAGAAATGTTAATGAATTTTAGTGCCTGTAGCTTTTTGATGAGCAGAGGGGTGGATGTAGGGAGGAAGAGAATGTTTTTTGAATTAATTTATTCCTTTTTCCAGCCTGCTTCTTTGAAACTGTGAAAAAGTACTCCCTCTACAAAGTCTCTGATCTTTTTTAAGTTATAAAATAAAAGCCAGTGGGAGAATGGAGTTCCTTTTATGAAAATTAGTTTTGCAGTCAATCTGACTGCAAAGTTAGCCTTATAGCTGCTCACTTCTAGTCTACAGAGAGCTTATTTTCCATGCATGGAGAAGTGGTTGTGTAAATTGGTAAAGATATCTCTAATTTCCAGATTTAAGTTTCTGGAAGTTTCTTCTCTTCTTGGTATTATGACAGATAACAATTTTGCTACTAACTTCCTGAAAGGAAGTATAAAATAAGACTAATTATTTTATCTAAAAGTTTTAGACATTAATCACATAATTAAAGACATTTTATAGTGAAACTCTGATCTTCTAGTACAGGACACCATTGCTAAACTACCAGCTTTTGATTCTTCTGGGATCCAAACTTGATGGTGGCTGATATTTACTGAATACAAATTATAGGCCAGGTGCTCTACACAGGTTTCCCACTAAATTCTCCTCAAGAGAAGGAAATAAAAAACTTCCAGGCATTAATTTGTCTCAAGTCAAAAAATTGTGGTAATCTGAAGGCACTTGAATCCTGGCAGTCTGACCTGTGAGTCTAAGATTACAGCTGCTTCAGAAAACAACTTTTGCATACCATTCTCATGAATTTCTTTCCTCTAACTTCTTCATTGTCTGAGTTGGATGGGCTTTAGGTTCTCTCAAGGCACAGAGCAGATACCAGAGAAGAAAGCCAATTCTAATTGGCCCTTCTCTCTGTTGAATCTGTCCCAGTTCAGTTCTTAAATGGGCTTTTATCTTATGACATTCAAGCCAGATAAACTGAATAAGGATATATTTTAAGAATAGCCCTTATTTTACCAGATTGCTTCCAAAATTGCAACAGATAACAATGATCAGAGATTCTTTTCTACCTGGCTATAGAGACAATTCCCCAGTCAGTGTAATGCTGGGTCTGGCTACTGCAATGGTCCTGTCATTGTCAAGTCCATTCATTGCTCATAATGGTGACACATGAACATCTATAGCCATAGAAATGGACATATTCTCATGAGGGGTCTTGACTTGAACTGTTCTGTCAACCACATCTACACAGAAATCATAAGACAATGTAAACTCTTTAGTTTCCACTTTGGAGTCAATGTCCATGGTTAAATTGCTTTATTCTTAAGATCAAAAATGTTAAAAAGGAGTTTTTAAAATGAATGAACCCATCACTCTGCTACAGACTGATAACATCAGAATTCATGGAAGGTGGGTCCTGGTGTGAGCATTTCATGCTTCCCGGGTAATTTCAGTAAGCAGCCAAGTTTGAAAGTCACTGTTTTAAGGCCGCCATGCTCTAATTTTTTTGCTCCTCTCTCTTTTTAACCTCCTCCTCTAGTAGACCCAGTTCTCTAAATGGGAAGCAGGACGGAACCACAGAAATGAGAGAAGAGAGTACAACAAAGAACAGAAAATGGCATGATTTTCAAAAGAAAAAAATCATTGAAATGATCAAAAGAAAAATGTTAAACTATTCTTTACTTTAGGCACTCTAAGAGAAGCTTCCGGTTTTCCTTTATTCAAAAGGGCATGCCTTGAAATAGGGATGATGGACCTTGCCACACCTTGGATTCTGTGCTTCAAGTGGATATTCAATCCATGTAATAAGAAACTGTTACAGGCTGCAACTCTATTTTAAATCAGAGTGTGTGTGTGAGTTTGTGTGTGTGTGTGTGTGTGTGTGTGACATGTTTACATAAATTTGATCAATGAGACAAATTTATATAATGATGCTGTGGGAGGGTGAATTACATTCTCAGGAGAGAGAGCCATGGGCATTTGCCATGTTAGTAACATTCTTTATCAGAGAAAAAAAAGAACCGGCTAAAATTTACCCTTGAGTAAATATGTAGCAATAGGCCTTTTGAGAATAGTATTTCAAACTGAAATCAGGCACAGTCTATTTCTTTCAACCATAAAAAAAATAGTATAAGAACAACTTCTTTGTTAATCCTCACGCCTCCTCACCATGTAGGCATTGACTGTTCTCATTTGATTGTGAAGAAAGGAAGATTTCTCACAGAGCTCCTGCTACATGACTACCCCGATTCCAAACCGATTGTGTTCCCAGTACTTGTATTATGTAGATATTTTTTATATCCACTGGAAAGAGGCAAGGGCTGCCTGTCCTCATCGCAGAGCCCTCAGTGCAGAGACCATCCCTTGTCTGCAGCTCCTTGCCGTACTTGTCCAACACCACGCTCAGAGCAAGGGCTTGTTAAAATGCAGATTCTGGATCAGTGAATCTGGTGGAGGCCCAATAGTTTGTATTTTGAGCACATTTCAGGTGGCGATTATGCTATTGATTTATAGAACACAATTTAAATTGTAAGAATCTGGAATCAGAAAAAAAATCTCAACTTAAGATGAAGTTCAGGGTCTCACCTATGCTCCTTGATCTTCTTTCCCTGCCTGTTTGCTCCCTACTGTGACTTAAATAATTAGCTAAAAGCCTTTGTCACACTGTTTGCTCAGCAATGGAATCAAGAGAATTTGAGTTTTCAATTAACTGAGACAGAAAAGCCATTTTCTGGTGACCTGAATAATTCACAAATACTGAAATCTGATCAACTCAGATTTACTAAATTCCTTGCGTGTGTAATATTCATGGCTCACTTTCACATTTTGGAGGATTATCAGAAGTGTAATATATTGGTAGTACTTTTAAGATCATAGCAAAAATAATATTTGGGCCAGGTGTGGTGGCACATACCAGTAATCCCAGCAGCTTGGGAGGCTGAAGCACGAGAATCACAAGTTCAAAGCTGGTTTCAGCAATTTAGAGAGGCCCTCAGCAACTTAGCAAGACCCTGTTTCAAAATAAAAATAAAAAGGGTTGGGGATGTGGCATAGTGGTTGAGCACTCCTGGGTTCAATCCCTGGTACCAAAATAATAATAATAATAATAATAATAATAATAATAATATAAATGTTTTGTAATGTGGAATTTAATTTTAAAATATAAAAAAATAATAGACTTTATTTGATTTTTCCTTCAAATAGAGGGTGTGGGCTTTTTTTTTTTTTGTCTTTTGTGTTTTGATTTTTTGTATCATGGATTGAACCCAGGCATGCTTAACCACTGAGCCACATCCCCAGCCCTTTTTTATATTTTATTAGGAACAGGGTCTCCCTGGAGTTGCTTGGTGCCTTGATAAATTGCTGAGGCTGGGTTTGAATTTGTGATACTCCTGCCTCAGCCTCCCAAGTGCTGGGATTACAAGGGTACACCACTGCAACTGGTTTCATATAGAGGTTTTTAATGGAAGGAGAAGAAAGTCATATTTCAGCTATCTAAAAGGCCTGAAATTCAACAAGTCATTCTGAAGAACACAACTTTTCAGACATTATTTTAACCATTGTTGATATAACTTTTTCTCAATAGAAAATTCTGAGAATGATTTGCCCTTTATGGTGAATCAGAGTCATAACTGTAAACATTTCTCATGTTTACAATCTCTCATGTTTCTCATGTGCTGAAGCTCTTGCCTCACATGAAGCAAAAGCAGATTGAAGCGGCACTGTGATCCTCATTGCAACCTTAAGTTCTATTTTCTGAAGTGTCATCCTGGGTAGGCAATGAAGGCACCTTTCTATATAACATGTCTAGAGAAAAAAGTCCATCTCTGGTAGATTTTGCATATTTTCACAACTCTGGATATTGGTGTTTTCCTGGTATCATTCTCATTTAAGCAATCTAAACTCTTCACTACAGACTGGTAATAGTGGTCTCATGGGTTGTCAGTGTCAGGGTCTCAGCCATCATACAGATCCTGAGTATACATCTCCCTCATTCCCCTCCCGCCTCCTGACTGCAGTGGTGATGGGCATTCACTCAGTATCCAGTTACCGAGTTATAAGCATTTTGACACATACTGCCCTGTTCTCACTGTTGCTGTCAATATTTATCTCTTCCTTTTTATCCAAACAAAAACCTCTTTGATTTTTTACATGCAATACCTGCCAAAACAGTACCTCATTCTTTTAGAGGGAAGGTATGTTACCTAACTGTCTTCTGATTTTAGGTCAGATATACTCAGAAGTGTTCTCCCACCTCCCACCCCATCCAAGAAATGCAAAATGATATTCTCCCTATTGTTTATTTGAAACATTTAATATAGTTGCATAAAAAAAGAATCAAGCCTGACCCTGCTAAATTTTCAGTTTCCTGACCAGTATTTGTAATTATAAGAAAGGGAGGTTTTCTTGAAGCTCAAAAAGAAAAAGTGTCCTTCTGAAACTGTGACACTATATCATAATGATACTCTTGTTAAAGTTTTACTTGGAATAGAATGTAATACATAAGAAATATTTCAAAATCTATCTTTTGTTCCAGCTAAATATGAATAACAACAACACAATAATAATATTATTAATATGAGTAGAAGTGAAGGATATAAATAGCAAGGCTATGATGGCATGATCTTTTGGAAATTTCCTTCTAATTTATTCTACATTTCAATGAAGCAGAAATCAAGGTGATCACATCAAGGAACCAAGAAGTAAGGATAGCCATTATGTATGATCTATCAAAATGTATAAAAGCATATTCTACTGTCACGTACAGCTAATTAGAACAAATAAAATAAAAATTTTAAAAAAAAAGAAGTAAGGATAGGAGAGGAAATACTAAAGGTTTGGAAGAAAGAAGATGAGACAGCGTCATTTAGGAGAGCAGGAAAGGGAGTAGGCTGAGAGTGTCCTGCTCCTGTGAGTAACATTGAGGACAAGTGTAATCACTTAGCCATGTTTCTATTTTCCTTCAGCCATGTTTTCTTAGATGGCTTCAGTTTTGGAGAAAGTAGAGTGGTGCATTTATCCAGACTTGTTTTTCCATGCAAGTGTTAGGACACAGAATGGTGAAAAGGAAATGAGAATTTAGAAAAGAGAGTGCTAAGAATGCATAGTCAAGAAATTTAAACCAGTCCAGGAAACAATTATAACAGGGATGACCGTCAAAAAGAGGTCAAATGATACAGTGTCTGGTGAGTTAATTGTCTATTGGAGTCAAGATGCCTGAGAGAATTATATGGAAATATAGGAGATACTGGTTAGAATATAAGTTATATACAATTAATATCTTGGAAGCAATGCATTTATTGGCCATAATGAGGTCTGCAAATGGAAGTAACTTTTGAGGTAAAATGGAGGATGTGACCTTTGCAGAGATCAGTGAATGTAAAGCCTGGTGTATGGAAAAATAAGCTACATGTATTGAATTTATAAAGAAGACAAGAGTGTGAAGATGAAACAATCTAAACATAAAAAGAAATGAGAAGAATTAACCTTAGAATATCACACAACAGCAATTAGATGGCATGAGGTTTTCAGAAAGGAAGAAGGGAGAATAATCTAGAAGGGACAGTGAGGAGTCACCGTGTCACTTGATGCAACTCCCAGGGTCAGTACCAGGGCTGCAGGAGAAAAAAAGAACTGGTGCTGGAGCCGGCCACCCAGAGAGCTGCGTTGGTTAAGAGAGCAAGGTTTTGCAAGAGCGAGTGGGGAGGACTAGAGCACGGAGGTCAGAGGGAGGTTGCCTTTGACTGAGCCAAGGGAAGGGGTTTGGAGTAATGGAGGACTGAGGGATGGAGACACAATAGAAGATGAATAACCTTCATGGGTGTGCGTTAAGACGATATTTAGTAAGGAGCCTGCACAGTGCTTGATGCATTTTAGCCACGCAGTAAATGGCGGTCACCACGCTCACTGAAGCGCAGGGCTCTCAGTTCTTCAGGGTAATTCTGAACTGTTCCAGCATCCGCCTCTGTTGCCAGATCTTCTTTCCTCAGTTCTGTCATACGTGCAAACACAGTCTCACTCTCCCCTCTTCAATTCTAAACATCTTCCTCCATCTCTTAGCTTTCACCTAAAAAGCAGGTCCTTCTGTGCATCACCAACCAGTCAGCCCTCTGCTTCTCTGCTCTGAGCTTCCTGATGACAGCGTGCTGGGCAGCAGTGATTTGATTTGCTCCTCTGGTTGTGTTTGTCTATTTCTGGGTTCCCAGGGGTGTCCTACTTTTCATCCTACAAGTGTTTATTGTGCACATACCATTCCCAATACTGTCGGTACTTCTAGGATGATGAAATGAAGACATTCTAGGTGCCCAAAGTCTGCACCCCTAAAAGCAGCATTGGTAGAGATGCACCAAGGCCATCCTCAAAGAATTTCAGATGATTAGAAATTAGATCATGGACCAGCAGCTAGAGAAATATTCTGTTGATATTTTAACTCAACATTAAATTCCTGTGCACTTTTCTGTCATATTCACAGGCCAGTGACTCAATTTATTTTAGGTTAACTTTGATCACTTGAAAAGACTGGGGATGCATTTCTCTCCCTGTCATTTATAGATTAAAAATAGCCATTGGTTTTAGTATGTGCCTGAGCTAACAGACTAGTTGCGACATTCTTTTGTGTTTCTATGAGACGCAGTGCATCTGCTTGCTAGATAAGGACTTGATATGGCAAAGAATTTGCCCCGCAGTTCCTCTAATTTTCAGGAAGGGATTCTCCATTATGTGTTGCACTTAACAATTGCGGCCACTACACAACAATAGACAAATCTTCCATCTCCTTACAGGAGAAAAATGGTGCTGAGGAACGGGATCCTTTGACACATTTTCAAAACTGTCCCTAAGCGACTTAGCAAGACCCTGTCTCCAAATAAAAAATAAGGACTGGGGATGTGATTCAGCGGTTGCTTCTGGATTCAATCCCCACTACTAAAAAAAAAGAAAGAAGGAGGCGGGGAGGAGAAAAGCAAAGGAAAAAAAGCTGTTTGTGAATTTAAAAGGTCAGTCTCTTCCTAATAGTTTCAGGAATCAAGCAGAATAGCTAAAAACACAACTTAATTAGTTATTAATATTATGAATGTTGTTCATATTATTATTAATAATTCAGACATTCAAATTTTAAGTACTTATTCCCAAACTTCCTAAAGGAAATATTATGTATCATGAAATGTTTTGGGAAAAAGAAGGTCTCGGTACTAATGTTCCTCACAATCTAGTAGAGGGGGATACTAAATAACTAGAACAGTCATGGATATAAAATGTAATGTAGGAATAATGAAGGAAAGAAAAGCTGGGTAGAAAGATGAAAAGGTGACCGTGGCGTGAGTGTGGGCAGGTGCACAAACATGGTGCTCTGGACAGGAAAGTTGTGGAAAATCAAGAATCTCCTCATTCCTGAAGAAAAAGGTAAAAGTGTGGACATGTCAGATGCTTGGGAACCAGGAGCTGAGGTGTAGAAAGACCTGTTCAGTGCGAAAAAGTTATTCAGCAATTCTTCGCTGTTGGCCTGTCTTCTTCCCTCACTCCAGGAAATAGCCCAGTCTTGCCTCATGCAATGAATGAATAGGCTTCTGTATTAAATAAATCACAAATATGAAATCCTAGCCACATTTACTTGTAACTTCAGAATGGTGTCACTGCCTGTGAGTACACAGA
The DNA here is from genome assembly GCA_020662805.1 of Glaucomys volans. Taxonomy (NCBI): domain Eukaryota; kingdom Metazoa; phylum Chordata; class Mammalia; order Rodentia; family Sciuridae; genus Glaucomys; species Glaucomys volans. Next base: position 279,967 of record JAJEJO010004265.1, on the reverse strand, counting down.
ATTAAAAGTTATCTCAGTGGCCTCAAGGGACTTGTTTGATGTGTCCCTGCCCTGATTACCTCAAGATAAAGTACAGTTGCAACAATGACTTCTGTGTGGAGAACAGTTTACTCCTCCATCTTATGCAGTCTGAGCTACAGCTCAAGCAATCAGAAAACTTTCCACTACTAAAGCAAGAAATTTTCCTGAGGTGGTCCCATGGAGTCTCATTCCTTTCCAATTACAGGCCACAGTGGGCTATGTCTCATGGAGGTGTGCACAAAATCACCCCAGTGTTTATACGCAAGGGCAGAAGAAATGCTTCAGTGCCCTGAATTTTGCTTTTACCAATACCAATATTAATATCAATTTTTTAATCTTTATCAGTCTCCATTGTTACTTTCATTCAACCAATTAGAAGCAAGCCCAGAAAATAATGCTATATGCATGTTTATTTATTGTGCACATATGTGTGTGTGTGTGTGTGTACATTCATGTAGCACATAATGACATTTCTGTCAATGACAGACCATGTATATGATGGTGGTTCCTTAATAAAGCTAAAAAAAATTCCTGTTGCCTAGTATTTTTCTGCTGTGCCTTTTCTATTTTTAGATATACTTAAGCACACAAATATTTACCATTGTGTTACAATTGCCTACAGTATTCGGTATAGTAACATGCTATGTGGGTTTGTTGCAATAGCTCCACCATATAGCCCAGGTGTTTACTAGGCTATACCGTCTAAGTTTGTGTAAGTGTCTTCTGCAATGTTCACATGACAAAAAAATCACCAAACCATGCATTTCTCAGAACATATCCCCATCATCAAATAGCATATAACTATATATTTTCATCTGAATCGCCCACAAACCAATAGGAAAATTAAGAGACTTGTTATTAATCTCTCCTTGCTGATGGAGTCTACAAGTTCAAGAGAAATTAAATTAATTTGTTATATATACAGGGTTAAAAAGTGGCTAAGCCCAGACTACAGTATGGGGGCTATGTAAACTTAAAATTTTAACTTTCCATGACAAGAAAGCACCCTACTGAAGCAGGTTCTTCCAGAAAGCAAAATAAAACACTTTGGAAACCTCCATCGACTTTCTTAGATATCAAGGGTATCTCTGAATGTAGTAAAGCAATAAGTTACTAAATAATATCTGAATGATTTTAAAGAATCCTACAGTCTCCCTTTCCTATAACTTTGTGTATATAAATGTGTTTACTTGAAAGAACATTCTCAAAGGTAATATTTGACATCTTGTTTTCAGTCAAAATTTGTTGAAAAAGTAGAGGAAACTGGATTATGTAGAGGGAAATGAGAGGGAGGAGGGGGCGGGGTATGAAAGATGGTGGAATGAGACAAACATCATTACCCTATGTACATGTATGATTATACACCAATGGTGTGAATCTACATCGTGTACAACCAGAGAAATGAAAGGTTGTACCCCATTTGTGTACAATGAATCAAAGTACAGTTTGTAAAAGTTAAAAAATTTTTAAAAACATGACTACGTAACAACAAGAAAAAGCTAAGTTAAATAATTAAAGATTTATATTAGGTAGAGGGGAATGAAGAAAAGGGACAGGGTATGAGGGAAGGAATGATAGTAGAGTGAAACAGATATTTTTACCTCATGTGCATGTATGACTGCATGACTGATATGATCCTGCAATATGTATAATCAGAAAAATAAGAGATTACACTCCATTTATGTATGAACTATCAAAATGTATAAATGCATTCTACTGTCATGTACAACTAATTATAACAAATAAAATAATTTAAAAATGTATAATGCATATATATATATATATATATATAAAATGCTATAACAAAAAAAAGAAAGTAAAGGAGCTGCTCAATATATTAAAGGCATCTAAAGTTTCAGTATGGGGAGCTAGGTGCCTACACGAAGATTGGGAAAGCTGGTAAGCAGAGGACAGAGAAATCAACCTCAGCAATTTGGGTCAGCATCACCTAATCACCTTCCAAAGGCCCCACTTTCTAATGCCATCACTTTCAGGGTAGGATTTTGATGAAAGAATTTTCTACAGACACAAACATTCAGACCATACCAGGTGCCACTGACTCTCTTTGGCAACTCAAAGATGGAGAAGAAAACTCTGGGAAAATTGTTCCCAGTCTGTCTTCTATGATAACTGGGGTGGTATTGCTAAGTTGGCAGCCAGCAATCTAAGACAAGGACATCAAAGTGACAAGAAAATTCCATGTTGCACTCTTAATACATTTGCTGAAGCACAACCTGGAGTCATAAGCTGACTGGCAAGGCACAGGAGCAAACCACACAGCCAGGGAGGGCACGGCACCATCACCCAGCTTCCACTTCACGAATCCAAGAAATATTCAACAAGATCTTTTCATATGCAGTGAACCAAATGGATACAGACCTAACCCTTGTGGTGCCTGCATCTTGACAGGGTTTTGTTCTCAGTCAATCTACGTTTGGGGCAGAATCTATAAACTGTTGGATCATTCACAAATCTGGAGAAGATCAAGACTATAAGAGTGCTTCTGCCATTTTAATGACCAACTTTGCAAAATCGTCTAGTTCAATCACAAAAGCAGTCTAAAATAACCAGAGTCATCAGATGTCGCCTTTTGTTCCCACGCCAATGACCATTCCTCTAGCAAAATTATCACAATTATCCATGACATTTGTATAGCACATTGTTTTGTTTGACCTACACAAAATATCTAGCAGGTAATTTTTCTCATTTGTAAAAAATCTAGGACACAGAGGAGGACAATAGATTATCTAGTTAATTAATGACCAAAGTTAGACTAGAAATAAGGTCTTAACTCTCAATTTAGGGTCTTTCCACAGCACCACAATGCTTTCCTTTATACTAAAAGAACTGGAATCAGAACTCGCTATGTGTGAAATTATAGAATTTAAAAAGCGTCAGCCTTCCAATCATTTTTATAAGCCACTTGTAATTGTTCTTCCAGCTTAAATTCTGAATCAAGGTGACTGGAAGGATTGCCTAAATTGTCTAATGGAAAAATGAACAGGGATGTATTACCAACTGTTTTTACTGCTTACTGCTGGTAACTGTGGGGACTTGCTACAGGGCCTGCATTTTTTTTTCTGGTTAGTGTTTGTAATGGCTCAATACGCTCCCTTATTTCAAGGGGAAAAAAAAAAAAACAATAAATCTCCCTTAGACAAAGCCCTTCTTTCGTGAACTTCCCCTGTAATAAAAAGGTCACTAAAAAGGTCACCTGGTCATATAACTATGAATGGTTTAAGTCAGATCCGTCTGTATCTAGGTTTGGCAAAAACCCTTTTAGGAAACACAAACACTTAGAATCTTACAACCAGGAGGACACTGAAGATTATTTAGGCCGATTCCCCCAAATAGAGATGAAGAGAGTGAAATCCTGTGAGGCTCAGTGACACTGAGGTCAAAATCACACAGCTAGTTTCTTAGAAGCAGACTAGTGTGTAGAAGTCTGATTTAAAGATTCAATAAGCACATCCCATGCCACCAGTATGTGGGGAATACAGGACAATGTCGAGAATATTCTCCAGCTTGAAAGCTACTTGTGGAGACAGAACAACTAAAGAACACAGGGCAGGAAAGAACCGCTAAATAATGGATTGTAACTATAACTGCTGTAATTCATTGAAGGAAGAGATGAGAGATTTATTTTTAATCTCCACCTCATTCTACAAAAGATGTGAGGCACCTCACCAAAAACAGCTTCAGTGAAAAAGTCGAAAACAAGCCATTTTAATAACTAAAACAAAGGAAAACTACATATAGAAAAATAATAATGCCAGACCTATTGTTATGAGTGGGGTGAACATTTCTTTTGGGGTGTCAAAAGAAATGTCCCATATTTGGGGGGGTACCAGGGATTGCATTCAGGGGCCCTTGAGCACTGAGCCACATCCCCAGTTCTATTTTTAAATCTTTTTTTTTTAGAGAGAGGGTCTCATTGAGGTGCTTAGCGCCTCACTTTTTGCTGAGGCTGGCTTTGAATTCTCGATCCTCCTGTCTCAGCCTCCTGAGCCGCTGGGATTACAGGTGTGCACCACCGTACCTGGCAGAAATGTTCCACATTTTTCTGGAGTTTTCTAGTGGGAGAAGTAAAGGAAATGCAATCAGATTTTAGGATTCAAATTTTCCATAAAACAAAAACCTAATTTACTACAGAGAAGGTGTGCAGTATTTCCTGATATGTGAGGGATGTTTCTGAGTTGCAGGGGATATTTCTCTAGTAGGTTTTCAGAAAGAGGGCTCTGAGTTTTATCCATCCAGTTTGTTCTTATGCAATCCATTGATGTGATTTATTAGCATAACATCAAAGTCCAATTCAGTAAAGCAATTCCATTAGATCCTCAAATGATATTGCTGAGAGATCCAATAACCTTGTGGTCAGTCTTGATTAAAAGGTATCATTCAGGTACGCAGAGAAATGGATCAGTTTGCTGATCCCTAGGTATTTATTTATTTATTTAGGAGTACAAATTTTAATTTCTCTGGTGGTACACAATGTAGAGTCACACCATTTGCATAACCATACATGTACATAGGATATAATGTTTGTCTCATTCCACCATCTTTCCTTCTTACTAAACATTATTTATGGCAATATGGAAAGCAGGAAGCTCAACATTGTGAGCTCAACATTTGGCAAGACTCTATGGTGTAATAGTGTGTTGTGTTGGTTAATGGCTTCTCCACAAGCTTGGATAATCAGCCAGGTAGAAAGTAGTGGCATAAAGGATATCCCTGAAAAGTGTAAGTGCCTAATTAGGTCATGTTTAATGTTTTCATATGGGGTCAAATAGCAGGGTGAAAACCACTCACACCCAGCTTAAAGAAAGAATAAGTCTCTTCTGGGTCAACAGCAAAAACACACCAGAGACAGGAGTTACAGAATTTACGAATGGCTTCCCAGAGATGGGACTTGAGCTTAGATAGACGGAAAGGAGAAGGAACTTTGAGACTAGAAGAAAATGCACCACTCCGTTGGAGCTGGGGGTTATGAATAGAAGACAAGTGGGTTGGGGTCAACTTTTCTGACTAAAATGCAACCAGGAACAAATCTAAACACAATTCAGCTTGACCCTTTTTATGGAAATATGGCCAGAAGAAAGCTCTTTAATTTAATATGACAGCACTGGTTTGATAGGATTTTAAGCCAATGAATTCAGTAAGTGGATTTGTTTTGATGACCTTTGCTAATTTGTTGAATGCCGTGAAAATCCCCTGCGGACTTTCTAACAGTTCCAAAGCTAAAAATAATGACCTCACTGAGGATTCTGTCAGCTGTTCTGACTCTGAGAGTGGCTCAGAATGACTGATGGACTTTGCTTCCAAACAGAGGCTCAGAAATGTGCAGCCTGTCATGTCTCCTACATGCCAGAAAATGATGTCAGTGCTTAGGAAAGAGAGCACATAGGGTGGAAGGAGTAGGAAGGAGACAGTGAACTCTTATCATCAATAAAAACTGTAATTACATCGTTATTTAATTTTAGGTAAATTCCGTATCAGGTATTGAGCTTCACATGCATTGGGTATTTCGTTATTATCTATGAAGAAAGAAGTATCATTAGCCTCTAGATGTGATAACAGAGGCTCAGAAACTTAAAGTAACTTGCTCAAAGTTACATAGCTGGTTAATTCCAAAACCTTGAACCCCTTGCTCTTCTAAAGCACATAGTTTCTAACCTCTATACAGTATAGGTGCTCAGCTTTTTAGGGGTGTTGTAGTTGATATATCACTTTGAGAGTATGGAGAAGAATTATGGGATTTGAAGGCTTACTGAGGACCTGAGAAATGAGTAACCCAATTCAGGACGTGAGACATCAAAGGATGGTAACAGCGGCAAGCAATCCAGAGTCCTGCAGCTGGTTAATGAAGAATTAAGCTGATACCACACTCCTCAACCTTGCTTCCTGCTGTCTTGTCTGGGGAAGGTCAGCAATTAGTTGCACAGTGGGATGGAAGAGCTGTTTGGGTATAAAAATTACCAGAACAGGAGTTACTGTGTGGGGGGTGCCTCATGGTTTGGTATGGTTTATGTACCAGAATCTGGTTTTCCCTTTTGGTAAAGCGTCCTGAGGTCTCAGAAAATGTCTAGAGGTGATTGTTGATAATTTGAAAGGAAAAAAAATTCAAAGCACCAAATCATATGCAACTGGGATCAATTTCTTTTAATTCTGCCATATAATTTCAATTTACTTAGGATGTAGTTTTTCAAGATTCTGAGACATTCTAACGTATCTATTTCCTGAATGACATTTTGACAGACACACTTTTTGGGTTTGCACATTTGGATTTGCTTATTATTTTGGATGTTATGTTTCTTACTCCACAGTGATGAGTGTTTAGTGAGCAGAGAGTGCAGGAAAGTCTCACAGATGTTTTCTCACCTATATCTTTACCCAGTTTTTTTTTAAATGCTCTGAACTTGTGGCTCCCCTATGCTATGTGAGGCTGAGTACCTTTTTCATATGCCTATCTGTCTTCTTTGTATCTTCCTTGGTAAAGTGTCTATGAAGATCTTTTGCCTATTTTAGAAAGAGTTATTTGTTTTATTTGTATTGAGATTTTTTAATTGGTTCTTTTTAGTTATGCATGACAATAGAATTCATTTTGATGTAATCATAAAAGCATGGAATATAATTTGTTCCAATTTAGTCCCTAGTACTTCTTCTCCCTTCCTCCCAACCCCTGTTCTTTTCCCTCTACTTTACTGATCTTTCTGATCTTTACTTTTAGATGTGTTTTTAAATTAGTGTCTTGTGCATGTACATAATGGTGAAAGTCACTGTGTTTTATTCATATGTGTACATAGGAATGTTAGGTCAGATTCATTTCACTGTCTTTTCTCTATTTCATACCTCCTTCCTTCCCTTCATCTCCCCTTGTCTACTCCACTGATCTTTCTTCCATTCTCTCCCCTGCCCTTTATTTTGTTTTTGTTTTTGTTTTTCAAGTTCCAATACGTTTCAATTTTTTTAAATTTATTTATTTTGATTCATTATACACAAATGGAATACAGCTATTGTTTCTCTGGTTGTACACAAAGTAGAGTCACACCATCTGTGCATTCATACATGTACACAGGGCAATGATGTCTGTCTCATTCTGTTATTATTATTACCCCCCCACCCTGACCCC
>JAJEJO010004265.1:143626-268068 GCA_020662805.1 Glaucomys volans | reverse complement strand
GAAAGAAAGAAAGAAAGAAAGAAAGAAAGAAAGAAAGAAAGAAAGAAGAAAGAAAGAAAAGGAAAGAAAAGAAAGAAGAAAAAGAAAGAAAATGATTGAGTGCATGTATTACGGTATATTGGTTTGCTATTATAGGAACATTCTCTGTTCCTCCAAACAGACTCTTCCATGGAGCAAATTTTAGGCAAATATTTCTTTGCTGACCATACCCAGCATATCCAAGCAGATACTCACTTCATCCTCTAAAGACAAATGGGAAAACTCTGATTTTAGAAGTTGTAATATATGCCATAAACAAAATAGCCTTTCTGCTTCTTGTGTGACAAGGAGGCTGGTTTGATTTGGCTTAATGGGAGATGGGTCATTAACCTTAATAAAAATGCTTTAGAAGATGTTGATCTAGCTTTTGTATGTTTTTTTTTTTTTAATGCTGGTTCTTTTACCCAGAAAGTTTTCATCATGTAATGTTCATTAACATCACCCAGGAAAACAAAAGGGATACACTCAAAATAATTGACATTTATTTTTTGTTCTGTGGCCACAGATCTAATGAAATCAAATAAGAAATATTGTTTCATTGATTTTTTTGGTGTCCTTGGAGGCTATGAGATGATTATAGTCGGCCCTGTTTCTGTCCGATTCCATATTACATGGCATGTGTTATGTTCAATTCTCACAAACATCCTTTAGGGTCAGTCATTTATTGCTATGTTTTAAAATTGGAGAGGCGAAGAGCCAAATTAAGAAATCTGCCTGTGTTTACTATGATGCTAAACAAAAACCAAAATACAAACCCATTCTTTTATGATTCCTAAGTTCATATTTTTCAATTTTGTTCTTTTAAGGAGATGTATTTCCAGAAATCATAGTAAAATACATTTATAGGCATAAAATAATGTTAGAACTTTCATCTAACACCTATCACACTAAAACACTTAACATACACAAGTAAGTTGGGAAGGTTAGAGTAATAATTTGGGTGTTATTATAAGCCTCAGTGGTTGAAAATGAAGCACACTTAGGATTGGAATAGGATTATAAAAACTAGGAGTAAAAATAAAATAATTTCTGTGGTTAGTGGCCAGTTGATCCTAAATGTCCTTTCAGTTAAATGGCAGATATTATTCATTTTTTGAGCACTCAGCAAGTCTATGTCTTATGTATCTACCATCTTGCAAGGCAGAGTTTATCGCCCATTATCAGAAATGTAGACACCTGATACATGCTTTTCTCACAACCCTTGCAGTTGAATGTGAGACAGACCTAGATTCTCCCAGTCACTCACAGCAGATGTCAGATGGAAGTTAGTGATGTGAAGAGATAGGATTCTGCAGAATCCACCATGGCAAAGGCAGCTCCATAACGGCAGTAGCTAGAGTGGTTCTGGTGTTCTTGACCAGGCCCCAGTTTCAGTGGTACTGATGGTGCAAGTGATGTCCATGGCAGTTGCCGTGAGGTCTTCACAGGGCCTGTTCTATGTCATCTGTTGTGGCAATGGTTCCTGGCTTTGCAGCCTCAGAGTCTGATTCTATGATGCTTTCAGGGATTGTGAGCCACTGAACATCTTTTAACAAAATCCTTTCTACACCAACTACCTCAGTCAGTTCCTACTGCCCACAACTAAGAATTCTAACTGAAGCAATATATAAATTAAAATATGGCAATAATAACTAGCACATATTGAGAACTTATGATGTGATGAGGAACATTCTCAAATGCTTTAAAAATATTTTGCTCCTTAAATCCTTATCAACTCATTTTCTTTTTGCAAATGATAAAACTAAAGTACTGAAAAGTTAAGTGGCTTTCTCAAAGACACGTTGCTAGAAAGTGGCAAGACCGAGAATGAACCCCAGCAGTGAAACTCTAAAGCCCACTCACTTAGCCACTAAATTTGAATGCATGATGTAAAGGTTGGCTTGCACATAGATAGTCAGCATATAAATGTCTGTAGGTAGTTATATTAGTCATAGAGTTTCCCAGAGACACAGAAATAATAAGGTGTGTGTGTATGTGTGCATATGTGTGTGTGTGTGTGTGTGTGTGTGTGAGAGAGAGAGAGAGAGAGAGAGAAAGATAGATAGATAGATAGATAGATAGATAGATAGATAGATAGATAGATGATAGATAGATAGATAGATAGATAGATAGATAGATAGATAGATAGATTTGCTTTAAGGAATATTTTGCATAACTGTGAGGACTGAGAAGTCTGAAATCAGCAGGGCAGGTTGGTGGACCAGAAATTGAAGGAAGAGGAGGTTTCAGCTCAAGTTCAAAGGCTGTCTGGATGTGGAAATTTTTCTGTATGTCTGTATCCACATTTCCCCTTTTTATAGGAAAACTGACCATATTGAATTAGAGTCTACACTAATGACCTCATTTTAACTTAATCACTCCCATAAAGATCCTGTATCCAGACATGGTCACATTCTGAAATTAGGACTTCAACTAATGAATGTGGGACTTGGGGTAGGGGAACACAAAACAACCCATAACCGTAGTAACTTAAATAAACCGTTTTACAAAAGCAGTGTAAATGCAATTTGAAAGCACCCAATGTAAATGTAACCTCAGGAATTTTTCTGAGTCCGCCTGATTTGTTTTGGGGTCCCCTTTAGTTTTTATACAACCAGACTTATCTATAATCCCCTTGAAATGGAAACTACAATATTATTGGCAGGCAAGCTCTCCTGTATGCTAATTAAAATAGCTCAGGAATGATGATGCTCAGCTACTTGGAAATTTTAGGTCGTTTGCCATAAGCAATGTGACAGGAATGAGTTGCACTATAGTTTCTCAGTACTTAAATCCATTGGGAGAACCAGATAAAATAAATTGCATTGTGGCACAGAAAGTGAAATGGCTTCTCAAAATATTCTTGGCATGCAAGGACTGGTGGCTTTGGCCTGCAATCTCACAGCTCTTGCAAAGGTTTCAAATCTCGAGGGGGCCAGTCAGCATTGCAAGGTCTGAAATGCACTCCTTAGTAGTGAACATCTAATGGGGACATTTGTGATTCCCTCATCTGGAGATTGGTTATTCAGTAGTTGAGAGTGAAGGTGAGTGTTCAGAAAAGGCCTTAGCTCTTTTATCATTTATTTAATAGCTGCGAAACCCTCTGGCATTTGTAGAGAGCTTTGTACTTTTCAAAGTGCTTGCACATACATTAGTTCATTTAATCTAAATGGTCCTTGATTGGCCTAAAAGTTAAATCAGCTTTCCAAAGTACCTAACAATCTTAGAGAGCACTTTTTGCACTGAAAAAACATGACCCAAAGTGAGAAAATTGCTCTGAAAGCATTCTGTAAAATCAAGGCACCATTATTATACAAATTTATACATAGTGAAGCTACTGAGTTAAACCCTTAGGGATCTTGGGAGATTATACAAAGATTTTCAATCCCTTACTGTTTATTTTGTTTTTAACACCATTTTCTGCAGGGCTAGCTCTCAAGTCCAATTTCAGCATATTAAAATTTTCAAACAAAAACGTGCTTTTATTTCCATTCTGCTTTTCTGTGCATAGCCAAACCTACACATTCCCTTCAAAGAAAAACTGAGGGTAATTTATGGTCAAAAACCCTAATGTGAAAATACTTGCCACAGTAAGAAGGGGCCTGAATATTACTCCTGACACAAAGCAGATGGTGATTTCTTTTTTAAGGGAAATAGTGGCCTGTTTTTGTGCCTGTGTGCCTTCTGCATCAGATATGAAGTAAAAATGAATTTCTATTTTGTTTAACTCTGGGAACCTGTCACATTGACCAATATTAGGGGGGAAGAGCTTAATTTGTCTAAATATAATTACACGATACACAGTAAGGTATTGGCTGTTTCCACTCTCTGCGGGAAAGCTTTATTAAAAAAAAATGAACAGACGCAGTATAATCTTGAGAATCCGTTTGTTATTCTGATAGTGGAGTCTGTAGCTACAGAGACATCTGTGATGTGGGATAGGAAGATTCTTTTTTCTGAAATACAAAGAATACTGCGAGTAGAGAGATCATTTTTAGGACTTAGAAACCTAAGAAATAACCTCATTCTTTGCCCATATGTTTTTTAAACTATTGATTGCAGGAGTGCTATATATTTCTATATATCTGTTTTTAGGAAATAAAAATGGAATCCAACCTCCTGGTATGTCAAAGGAAATAATTTCATATACTAAAATTGTAGGCATTGCCTGTGTTAACAATGTAACATGCCTCTAATCATGGGTTCTAATGATAGAATTGCAGAAAGGCATCTGTTGGGGTAGAAGTAGAAATAAAACTTGGTGTCAAAGATACTTTCTGTTATGGATTTGACTATACAGTTCTATGGAGCAAATCCTAATGCCTTTACAGTTAGTCCTACAAATAGCATCCCTCCTCTTTTAGTGTAAAATGCCTATCATCACAACTGGGAGTCTACTGTATTTCTTTAGAATCTGAATTTGAATACTGAAAAGCTACTCTTCAAATACTATTGTGTGTTATTACATGCAAAGTAAAATGAAGCACCAAGTCAGGAATCCATATAATTGAGACTCAAAAGTCACTTCCACATGAAGCACTCTGGCAATTCAAGCTGTGATCAGATAGGAAATAGTAATTTCGATTTTTTATTGAGAACTTACTATGTACCAGACACTATTCAAAAAGCTTTGTGCATATTAATTGATTAACTTTCCAAAACAACACCACAAGAATAAATTCTATTGTTATTTCCATTCTATTAATGAGAAAATGGAATCACGGAAATGATGATTAACTTGACAAAGATCAAACTTCTAATGAATGCTAGCATCGGAATTCAAACCTCTATAATTTCACTCCAGAGTCAGAACTGGTAACCTCCAGATGGTACAGCCTCTCAAGAAGTTGTGGCGAGCAGGAAACCTGGTACATTACATAGTTCCTCGTGTCTGCGAGTTTAGAGAAAAACAACAAAAAGGAGGTCAAGGGCCAATGATATTTTTGGCCTTAATAGCAAAAGAAAGTTTGTCCAGGGACTTAATAAAAATGTGCCAATGAAAATATCCTATGGACTAATAGTAAAGTAACCAAAATAAGAGAGGTTTTGAAAAATTCCAGATTCAGGCTGGAAAGGCAGCATATGCAAAAGACTGGTGACAACGGGAAACTTTGATGTTTGGCTGGAATCAGTGAGGAGAGCCTGTGGGAGACAAGGTGAGAGAAGGGAAGGAGCGGTCCATGCAGTGTTTTGTGGGCTGTGTGGAGGGTCTTGATCTGTGTCCTAAAGGTGATGAGGATGACTAACGCCAGAGGATAATGTGAACAGATATGCACGCTGACATGAATCACCTAGCTGCCATTGTGGAAAACAGTTTGAAGAGGTACAGAATGACAATGTTGAAATCAATTCAGGAAATAGTGTGGTAGCATCTAAGAAAGTAGTGAGAGTAGTGATGATGGAGAGAACTGGACTGATTTGGAAAATGCTCTGGTACTAAAATAGATACCAGAGATGGGTCAAGGATGGGTCCCTAGTTTCTTTTTATTTTTTTTAAATTTTCTTTTATTTTGATCCATTGTACACAAATGATGTACAATTATCATTTCTCTGGTTGTACACAAAGTAGATTCATACCATTTGTGTAATCATACATGTACATAGGGTAATGATGTTTGTTTCATTCTATTATTTTTCCTTTCCCCCACTCCCTCTCCACCCCTCATTTTCCTGCATCCTTCCTCCATTCTTGCCTTCCTCCCACACCCTGTTAGGTATCATCATCCGCTTATCAAAGAAATCATTCAGCCTTTGGTTTTTTGGGATTGGCTTATTTCACCTAACATGATATTCTCCAACTCCGTCCATTTACCAGCAAAACTATAATTTTATTTTTTTGGCTGAATAACATTCCATTGTGAATATACACCACAGTTTCTTTAATCATTCATCTATTGAAGGGCATCTAGGTTGGTTCCACAATCTAGCTATTGTGAGTTGAGCTGCTATAAACATTGATGTAGTTGCGTCACTGTAGTATGCTGATTTTAAGTCCTTTGGGTATAGGCCAAGGTGTGGGATAGCTGGGTCAAATGGTGGTTCCATTCCAAGTTTTCTAAGGAATCTCTATACTGCTTTCCAAAGTGGCTACACCAATTTACAACCCCACCAGCAATGTATCAGTGTACCTTTTTCCCCACATTCTCACCAACACCTATTGTTACTTGTATTCTTGATAATAGACATTCTAATTGGAGTGAGGTGAAATCTTTGGGTATTTTGATTTGCATTTCTCTTATTACTAGAAATGTTGAACATTTTTTCATTTTTCTGTTGATTGCTTGAAAAACTGAAAGCATTCCCCCTGAAAACTGGAATAAGGTAGGGATATCCTCTTTCACCACTTCTATTTAGCATCATTCTTGAAACTGTAGCCAGAGCAATTAGACAGACCAAAGAAGTTAAAGGGATACAAATAGGAAAAGAAGAACTCAAACTATCTCTATTTGCTGATGACATGATTCTATATTTAGAGGAGCCACAAAATTCCACCAGAAAACTTCTAGAACTCATAAATGAATTCAGTAAAGTAGCAGGATATAAAATCAACACTCATAAATCTAATCATTTTTATTCATAAGTGATGAATCCTCTGAAAGAGAAATTAGGAAAACTACCCCATTCACAATAGCCTCAAAAAAATAAAATACTTGGGAATCAATCTAACAAAAGAGGTGAAAGACCTCTACAATGAGAACTACAGAACACTAAAGAAAGAAATTAAAGTAAGATGGAAAGATCTCCCATGTTCTTGGATAGGCAGAATTAATATTGTCAAAATGACCATACTATCAAAAGCACTATACAAGTTCAAGCAATTCCAACTAAAATCCCAATGACACATCTCATAGAAACAGAGCAAGCAATTATGAAATTCATTTGGAAGAATAAGAGAACCAGAAAAGCTAAAGCAATCCTTAGCAGGAAGAGCAAAGCAGAGGGTATCATAACATCAGAACTTCAACTATACTACAGAGCAATAGTAACAAAAATGGCATGGTATTGGCACCAAAATAGACAGGTCAATCAATGGTACAGAATAGAGTGCACAGAGACAAACCCACATAAATACAGTTATCTCATACTAGACAAAGGTGCCAAAAACATACAATGGAGAAAAGATAGCCTCTTCAACAAATGGTCCTGGGAAAACTGGAAATCCATATGCAGCAAAATGAAACTAAACCTCTATCTCTCACCCTGCACAAATTCAAATCAAAATGGATCAAGGACCTAGGAATTGGACCAGAGACCCTGCATCTAACAGAAGAAGAAGTAGGTCCAAATCTTCATCATGTCGACTTAGGACCAGTCTTCCTTAACACAACTCCTAAAGCACAAGAAATAAAAGCAGGAATCCATAATTGGGATAGATTCAAACTAAAAAAGGTTTTCTCAGCAAAGGAAACAATCAACAATGTGAAGGGAGAGCCTATAGGGTGGGGTCCCTAGTTTCTGACCCATGTTTCTGAAACTTTGCAGATGCTTCTGATGGGAAGACCAAGAGGTCGTGTTAAAGATGTTGAATTGAGGTGGCCTCAAGTCATCAACTGGAATTGTCAAGTGAATAGTGAGACTCAGGTCTAGAGCTCAGAGGAGAAGTCTAGGCTGGAGTTTATCAGGGTAGAGAGAGCTGCTAAAACCCTGACATAGATATTCTCACGAGGGAGAAGACACAAAATGAGTGAGAAGAGAGGGAAGCCCAGAACACAGTCTAAGGGAAGATGATAAGGCTACAAAGAATTATAAGAAAAAGCTTCCAATTGAATAGTAAAATGACCAGGAGAAAATGTTGCCAGGGAAGCCAGTGGAGAGGAGTGTTAAGAAGGCAGGCAAAAACCAACGGGTTCCATACTGCCTACAAGTCAGGTAAACTGAGGACTGAAAAACTGAATACAGCAAAACAAGGGTCATAGTCACGTTGTTATAGACTGTATTGGGGTCAAGAAGAAGAAGTCAGGCTGAAGCAGTGGGAATGAGTAAAGGATAGAGACAGCTTCAATGGACAACCCTAAATTTGACTATGAAGGAAGAAGAGGGATTAGAGTGATAGCAGAGACAGAGTTAGGATAGAGGGAGTGAACTCAACCACAAAATTCAAATCTCTAATGACAGTTATCTCAGAAGCTGGACTATTAATGCCATTCACATGGAATTTTAAAATTTTAGCTTTTTTCAAAGGAATGAATCATTTATAATTGACCACACCTTTTTATAGGGTTCTAGGAGACACCTTTTTCTTTTGTTTAATGTTGTTTTAATCTGTCACATTTCTGACCACAGAGAAGCCCTTTCTGGTCAGTTCCTCAGAAGATGGAGTGGGGTGTGATAGTTTAGGATATTATCCATTTGCCTCTGAGAAGTAAGAGAAGAATCTTTCCATTAATGCACCAAAGACATAGTTGTTTAAAAGTCCTCAGGCATCAACTATTTATCATTTCTATTAAATTTTTATTAAGAACACACTGTGTACCAGCTATTGTGTTAGAGGTGATGGATGCACAGGGGAATAAGACACAGTTCTTGACCTTAGGATGCTCATTGGATCACAGGAAAGGAACACATGTTAACACATACTGCTAGCATATGTGAAATGCCATGAAGAGACATGCACAAGATGCAACACAGAGGTGGACTGAAGCACCAGACTGATCAAAGAGGGTGTGTGTCTGAGTGTGAGTGTATGTGAGTGTGTGTGAGGCCATAGGACTCAATCATATCAGTCATAGAGTGTTTCCTGGAAATAGTAACCTCTCAACTGAGTCTTAAATAATATGAACACTTCACATTTTTATGGAGATTTTTTATATGCCAGGTAGAATGATAAGCATCTTATATCTTAACCAGTTTATTATACCCATTCTAGAGGTGAAGAAATAGAAGCAAAAGAGTTGAAGTAATTTTGTTTGGGGTGGCACAGTCTAGTGATTGTCAGAGTTGTGATTTGAATCCAGTCTTCCAGCAGAGCCTAACTCCTGGATCACCATGCAAGATCATGGAACACCATAGTACATTACACAATTCGAGATAAGATGGGCTTTGGGTGTGTTGGTGATGGGGATGGGAAGGGCACATCCCAGGCCTGCAAATTCCTCCATCTTACTTTTCTCTGCTTTCTACTCCATTCTGATTGTGGAATGCCTAAACAGCTATGCCACAGCCAAAAAGAGAGAGAGAAGCACTTTCTAAGTGCTTAGAATACTAGGAAGCAGAGAGTGACTTCTTATAAAATAAACTCTTATTCTGGTCCAGATTGCCAATGTAGTACAGAATTTGGATGCATTACAGGTTCTCTCCACTCTAAAGTGCAGTGTGGATGGGTTGGAGAGTGATTTTCTATTTAGGTGAATAAATCCATCTTGAGAAAAATGACCCATACAGCAGCAATCCAACTCCTTCCCTACTGATTCCAAGTTAGGCTCCATCAGACCACCTGTCAGTCAGCATACTTGGAACACTGAGGTGATTAATATCACTGTGGGGTATAAAGAATAAATAAACAGAAGATCATAAAAGTATTGACCTTGATAGGGGCAAGCAGACATGAGGATTAATCATGGCTACCTTCCCAGAACTCTAAATCAGAACAGAAAAAAATTCTGTCTCATGAGCTGTGGATTTCAGCAACAGCCCTGAGATCAATGGAGGAAAGAGACTAATCTACTTCTCACCTAATTACACATTATCTGATCACTGGAGATAGAAATGGTCTAAAAATCACACAGAACAAACTGTGTGCATCAGAAAAGCAACAGAACTGCAGCCTTACCATTGGACCTCAACTGACAGAGGAGGAACTAGAAGAGGTTGGCATTGCCAGGAAGTTCTCCAGAATTCTAGAGTGAGAATTCTGAGGAGATTTTCTTTCAATGAACTCAGAGGTTGCTAAGGAGATAGTAAAAACGTGGGAGGAAGAAGGCCTCCAGCTGTCCGGTTTACTTTGTAGGTTTGCTTCAGGTTGTCAAGCTTCTTGCCTTCTTGTGGTCACAAAAACAAATTATTAAAAAAGAAAAAAGAGAAGAAGTAGAAAAAGAAGTAGAAAAAAAGAAGAAGAAAATTTTAGTAAATTTCTAAAGGCAAAAAGTGAAGCTAAATTGAAGCAAATGAAAGCATATGATTAACACTAACAAAAAAATTAAAATAAGAAAATAAAGCAGAATTTTAGCCCAAAAATATAAAGTTCAATAAAAATAAAGCCTAAGAAATGAAGAAAAGAAAGACGAAAACCAGTGAGATTCAAAAAAGCAAAACATGAAAGTAAAGGATAAAAGATTAAAGATAAAACCAGCATAAATAAAAAAACATAAAAGAACTAGAACCACTGAGATAAAAAGCTGAAACATGAAAGTTAGAAGGATAAAAGATAAAAGCTAAAACAAGAAAATCCAAGTTAAAAGCAACACTTAAAAGTTGAGCGTAAAATTCTTTTAAAGACTGTTTAAAATTTGTTTTCTCCTCAAAAACAAATAGAAAAAAAAAAAATGAGATGGAAAGTAAAGACAAGGAAACAAGACTCTTAAATAAAGCAGAACAAACTAAAATAGAAATAGGAAAAAATAGGTAATCAACATACTCCATGGCAACAAGAAATTCTAAAATAATATTGAGATGCTGATTTGTATTCTTGATGTAACAGGAGAAAAAAAGCAATAGGATGAAGAGGGGGAAAGAGGACCACCTAGTTACCGCACTAGGAAATGTACTCCTGGTTCTTGTGCATTCCTGCACCTCTCAGTCTCCATCTGGAGGTGCCTCTGACCTAGAATGGAAAATATATATATATGATTTCTCTCTATTGCTCAACTCAGTTTGCATGATGCCCTTAAACCCTAGGCAAATTGCAAAAGACAGAGTCTGTTTTACTTTTTGATTTGGTTTGTTCTTTCAATTTATTTTTTTTTTTTTTTTTTTTTTGTTTTTTTGGTACCAGGGATTAAACTCATGGGTGCTTAACCATTGAGCCAAATCTCCAGCTCTTTTTTAGTATTTTATTTAGAGACAGGGTCTCACTGAGTTGTTTAGGGCCTTGCTAAATTGCTGAGGATGGCTTTGAACTGGTGATCCTCCTGCCTCAGCCTCCCAAGCTTCTGGGATTACAGGAACGCACCACTGTGCTTGTATTACCACTTAGTTTGAATTAGTTGACTTTTATCATTTCCAGGATACTTTTCATTTTAATAGGATGCCTGTTGGAGAGGTGTTGTGGGTAGAAAGTCTTCCCTTAATCTCAGGCTTTAGCTATTAGCAGCATCAGGGAACCTGCTATTAGATGTCTTTCCTTTGCTTCCTGCCTCATCCCCTGCTCTGTCCTGGGAAGCTGACCCACTTAGATTGTGTTCTTGGGATTGCTTATCCTCTTCCTTTTAGTTGCTTTCACCAATGAGCAGCATGGGTGGAATATCCAAAAATACAAGCAAAACGAGATCAAGGTATTTATTTCTGCAGTTCCCTCACTGACATGGATTGATTTGGTCCCTTTACCTGGCAGGCTCCCGCCTGATGGCCTTCTCCTGCAGCTTCTCCCTGTGGATTCCAGGCATGGGTAATCCGCTCTCTCCCCTTGACCCTTCAGGTGTGCTGGTATTTGGTCATCTGTTCTCTCACTGTTGCTTGCCCCAGGATGCTTAGCTGTCCCTCTGTCCCTTGTTGATTTCTCTTAGCCCTGTCCTTAAGTTTGTAAATTGCCCTTTGATTAACTCCTCAATTTGCTTACATTGAGAGTGCCATCTGTTTCCTGCTGGGACCCTGATTGACACAGTAGGTAAAAGTATGTCACAGGCAAATTTAACGGTAGCATTCTCCACCCCAACATTCAGTGCCCTTATACTACCCACAGTTCCACATAGGTTCCCCTTTTAGACAGTTTCAGGGCTCAGGATGCCATTGCTTTATCTGGAGTGTGTCTGACTTCCTCACTCACCCAAATTTGTCTGTACATTGAGCAATTTTTCCAAGACTCTTCAGCATGCATGCTAGTGAGTCGCCACAAGCTAATCTCTGCAAGAAAATGTATTTTCTCTCAGCCAGGTAGCGGAGTGCCTCCTAATGGCCCTACAATTACACCATAGGCATGAATTATTGCCAACAAAATTCTTAACTAGCTAGCATCTTTTCCTCAAGGTTTGTGCTCCACCTATCTATTTGAAGCACTGCAGTCAGATTAATTTCTCTATAAAGGCATTCTCATTACGCTACCTACTGATTTTTAAAAGCCTCAATTGCTTCTCATTGTCCACAGGATAAATTCAACCATTTACGATCCACAATGTGGCTCTAAAGTGACTTTCCAGTTTTATCCACTACTAGAGAAGCTTAGTATTAGGGGAAATAGCATAAAGTGACGAAGTGGGGTGGGGAGGGATCCCAACATTACATCTACTTTCCAAAATCATTTTCTCTTTATTCCTCAGTAACAGAAGAATAACATCCGTGACAGAGGTGGACTCCTCCATAAGAAAGCATTCTTAATTTTTCCTTTTTTTTTTTTTTTTTTTTTGGTACTGGGGATTGAACCCATGCACAGTTTACCACTGAGCCACATCCCCAGCCCCTTTATTTATTTATTTTTTAAATTTTGAGACAAGGTCTCACTAAGTTGCTTAGGGTCTCACTAAGTTACTAAGGTTGGCCTTTAACTCAGCATCCTGAGTTGAGTTGCTGGAATTACCGCATGCACCACCGCGCCCTGCCTGATTTTAATTTCTAGCATGAAGAACAGTTGCAAGGTTTTCACAATCATAGAATATTAGAACTGTGGTGTAGGCTTTGCAATTTACTTGATTTCATGTGCTATTGAGTTTGTTTCTATTGCTTTTAAAACTATTAAAATGCTTTCTAAGATTGTGGGCATTAAGTTTTGACTCTGTAAGTGGGTTACAACTTGGGGTTCCAAAGTTGTGTGACATCTCCCAGTGCCCTGTTACTGGCAGCCCAGCTCAGGAACCCTGTGTGAATCCCCACTGACTGGATTCAGTCACCCTCCAGCATAACAAATAGGCAAAAGATGGAAAAGGAAAAAATGAATTTTATGTATTTTAATCAAACTGGGGAGAAGTAGCTAGATTGCTTCTCACACAGGTCCCAACAAAACAGTGAGAACATATGGAAACAAAAGCATCATTAGGCATCCTTAGGGCAGGACAGTGTACCCTTCAGCCTTGACTCTTACCACAAAGAAGTCTTCCTCCATTTCAGCCTGTTTCCCCCCTGTTGTACAAAGCTTTGCTTCAGCCAACCTGCTCATATCCACCATGGATGTTCTGACTTCCTTTCTTCCAAGCTCCTGAAATGTTTCATTCGTTCCCCTCTCCTTCTCTGAGTACTGCTGGAACATCTCATTTGTCAAATATTTAGTAACCCTTGCCTTTACTATTATCCACCCACTCACAAATCATTTCAAGTACTACCTTCTCTAGAGCGCTCACTGCTCAAGATGAACTCACCATATGCCGTTTTATGACACACGTTTCTTTATGTAGGTCAGGTTTCCCTGATCTCATTGTAAGCACCTTAAGGGAACAACCATGTCTACTACTGCTTTGTGCCCCACGTCAGCATACCACCCAGGCACTGACAGAAAATAGAAACTCAATAAATAATTTATAGCTAAGTCTATCAATAGCTAAGAAGTCAGTCCTCTCAATTTGACAAAAAAAGGGATAACTTCACTCTTAACTGTTCAAGGAAACCTTCTCCTGACCCAAAAGGAAAGTGTTAGTTACTGACCTTCTACATGAGATGAGTCAAGAGATGGAGGAAAAGTCTAATCAAGTAAATGTTCCGCTTTCCCTGGAGTCCCTCTGCTGTCCTGTGCAGCACACGTTGGAGTGCTGTTCTTTCTCCAGCCTTAATTGCCCAATGTTCATCTTGTTGAGCTTCCATGTGTATCACGTAGGACACAGACTAGGCTGCTAAAACAAATAAACCCTGAAATTCAATGGCTCACACAGGCATGTCTCTTTCTCTTGTATAACAGTCTGGAAACAGGTGGGTGATCCAAGATGAGAAAGTAACTCTACTCCAAAAGGATGTTCCATGTTCCTTTTATCTTCCTTTGGCTATGCCATGCTTCTAACATCTGTCCTTGTCCAAGCAATCAAAACTGGAAGACAATATTCAGATTTAATCATCTGGAGCAGGACAAAAACAAATGGAGAGTAAACAATTTCTGGATGGCATTTTCTGTCACCCCAGGTAAAGTCCTTTTCATAACTAGAAGGGTGAATCAGGCTGTCAGTCATGGTTATGCAAGGGCAATAGGGAGGTAGGCTATCCTTTGAAAGTAGGAACTCCAAGCCCAGTATCACACCCAGCTACTACCTGGAAACTGAAAGTATGTATTTGAAACCTATCCCATGATTGGAGTCTCTATCCTAGTGTCAGTGTGAATGAAGCATAAATAGGAGTTATTATATAAATATTCTATAATTGAAGGTTGTCCAGGGTTGTTGTGATCACTTCTTCCAGTCTCTCAGCCAAGGACTTCATCAGTATCACTTATTCCCCACCACCTATGGGCTCAGACCTAATTCACCAAGCCAACACTATTACAACAGGGTTCATTTTGTGATTGTCACAGCTGGAGAGGGGTTAATTTCTTGTCAGTGAGCAGAAGCCAGTGATACTGTCCAACATTACAACAGACACCAGACAGCCATCCAAGACAAAAAAATTATTTGACACAAAACATAATAGCAGTAAGAGAAATCTGAGAAATCTTGCTCTAGACAATTCAGTTTCTCCTCAAATTCTTTCAGGGTCCAACTCCTAGCACCTTAGATCTTATCATTGGTTCTGTATATTTTTTACCTATATTTTAATCTGCTTTTTTTTTTTACCATCCATTGCTTCAGACCTTCAGTCTAGTCTCTTACAACAGCGAATAGTCTCAGTAGAGCATGGCCACTGACATTGTTCAGTTGCTGTTTTCTGAGTGAAATAAAATTTTATTATCTTTTAAGGAATATTAAAATCTGTCCTTCATACTAACAAAGAATGAATGTGGGCAGTTAGATTAAAGGGGAGGAAGTAGCACTGAGGACCAGGTTTTGTATCTTATATTGCCACTGACTCGTGTGATCTTGAACAAGTCATGGTCCTTTTGAGCTTCAGTTTTCCCTTTCAGCAAATTGAAGGATTGGACTCATTTAGTCATTAAATTATTCTTCTTGTGTCTAGAACAGAGTTGCAATAATTACTTTTTCACTTATCTTTCCTTTCTCTTTATACAGACAGACAGACACATAGGCACACATATGTGCACACAAGCATTTCCACAAAATAGATCATTCCTTACGTTTTTATTCCCTAGAATTAAAATGATCACTGTTTGCAATAAGTTAGTGAGCCAACAGACAATTCTATCCACATCCTTGTCTAATTCTTTTTTTGTAATTTATAACTTGCCATTCTTCAACTTGGTAGTGTGTGTTCAGCCAAGTCTGTGAACCTTTCTGGAATTTAGTTTCCACTTGGCAAACTGAAGGAGGTAGTTTCCAAAATCCCTTGCAGTTCAGGTATTCTGGTCTACCCAGAACTTCTTCAGGCCTAAACAGGACCTTCCTAAGCCAGTAATGATTGGTGCCACAGAAATAGAGAAACTCTAAAGGGTGAAGGCATCATAAATGGCAGGAGGAAAAATGCTTAGCTTTTATAACTTCAAGGATAGTGATTGACATGAACAGGTAGGAATTTCATTTTGCATCCTTTGTTTTCCTTTTTATTTTATTTCATACCCAACACTCAAAGACACAATGATAAATAGAATTTAAATATAGAAATATCAGAATTGCTTCTTTTCAATTTTCTAACTCTCCCAATCTTATTTCCTATATTACAAAAGTGAGAGAGAAATAATCAAACACACACATATACACACACACACGCACACACCCCACATAAACACTCAGAAATAATTTCATTTTCATCTCAAGTTTAACAAAAATTACCATTTAGAATTTGGTGAAAAGAAAGGAAGAAAGAAAAAAGAAAGGAAGGAAGGAAAAAAGGAAGGAGGGAAGGAAGGAAGGAAGGAAGGAAGGAAGGAAGGAAGGAAGGAAGGAAGGAAGGAAGGGAGGGAGGGAGAAAGGGAGGGAGGGAAAGAAAAGTAACTCACTTTTGTTAAAGGATAAGTCATGGGAAGTTTTACACTCAAGATAATAATTAGGTAAAGTTTAAATTATATAAAATTAAGGTTTATGGTGGGAAAAAACTGTACAATACTTGTGATGCTAGTGTTTCTGGGTGTGCATGTAACAGGTGACAT
The DNA here is from genome assembly GCA_020662805.1 of Glaucomys volans. Taxonomy (NCBI): domain Eukaryota; kingdom Metazoa; phylum Chordata; class Mammalia; order Rodentia; family Sciuridae; genus Glaucomys; species Glaucomys volans. Next base: position 251,786 of record JAJEJO010004265.1, on the reverse strand, counting down.
GCAGATATATTCTGTGCTCCATTGGGTAAAAATCTGGAACTTTAGAAAGCGTGTAGCTCAGGTGCTTGTCTTTTCAAGGTCTACCTTTCAGAGAAGCAAGTAGTTGCCTCTAAATTCCTGATTGCTACATCCCAGGAACACCACTGAGTTGCTTCCAAATGGATTGCAATTTGCAGGTAGAAAGGAAGTCTCTGGCATTCACCCAAGGAGTTGGCAAAACCTTCCTCTACATTCCACCACCAGCTGAATTCAATTCACTTTGCTTGATGCAAATGAGGCTGCCACTCCAACAATCAACTTAGATGACTGGCTTATTGAACAGGAGGATTAGTTTATTCTCCCAGCCCTGAATATGTTCCTCTTTCCTGTCTTGGAGGACCTCTCACATCAGGTCATAATTTTCTGGCTACTTTCAGTTGCTGGCAAAAATCTGGGTCCAGTTTAAAATTCCAATCTGTTCCCATCAACCAGGCTCCCCACCTTGTAGTTCCAGGAACTGCAGTGTGAAGGGAAGAAGCAAAGTCAGCTCTGTCACCCTACTTTTCTCTCCAGACATTGGGAGGAAGGATATATATATTTAGGATGAAAACATCTTTGTTTACTAACTGAGTGACTGCCATCCTGTATCAGATGTTGGTGCTTCTCCAACCAACCCGATCTAACTAAATGTGTTCTCTGTAAGGTGATCACCTCCAAACTGCCTTTCTCTTTGAATATGTGAGTGAATTTGGGGTAGGGGTGAGACACCCTCACTTATTTGTTCCCCGAGGTGAAGACAAAGAGCTATCACCACCAACTACCACACACAGACACACACATACACACACAAACTCACACACACATAAGCTCTGATCTTGGGAATCACCAAAGTTCTTTCTGCTGGGTCCACTTGCCTTGCAGGAATTCCTCTTAGATCGTCCACGGAACCTGATTTACCACACAGAGGAGGACTGGTGAATCCCCTCTTCTCCTTTCTTGTTTTGTTCTATGGAAGTAATTTCTCATCCTTTTCCCTTCAGTATCAGAGGTATGTTCACAAGATTTAGCCTGAGGAAAATATCACTGGGAATGAGGAATTGTGTTCCCTTCTTGCAGGTATTCTCAATCTTGAAACCATTTGTCCTTTTTTGTCCTAGTTTGGTGAAGAGAAAAACATAAGATTCTCTATGCTGTCTAGACAGTGGCACGTGCTGATGATCCCAGCCATGCAGGAGGCTCACCAAGGAGTTCAATGCCAGGCTGGGCAGTGTAGCAAGATGCTGTTTCAATTTTTTTTTTTTTCTTTTTTAGTTTAGAAAGTCAAATCAACACAAAATTCTCTATGCTGGTACTCAAACTCTATCGCTTTCCTTCCTTTTTTACTTTTTTATACCTTCTCCCTTTGCATTACCTTTTCTTCTTCCTTCTGTTCTTTTTCTCATTGGGTTGGAGTGTGAATAGTGGTAGAAATAATAATGACTACTGTCCCTCAGAACATCCAGATGTAGAAATAAAATCCCACCTAATTGTAGATCTCTCCATAATGTGAGGTGCTTAGTATCTTTTTTGTCTAGTGATTTACTAATTTGAGAAGAAGGAAACTGCCTTTTACCTGAATTTCACTCTCACATCACCAAATCATTTGGCACATCACAGCCTCAGGGACTCAGAAGAGCAGCATATCTGCCCACATACAGAATGACAGTCTTCAGAAACAGAGCCAGGTTCGAGATTGAGTTATGCCTCTTAAAACATTGTGTGGTCTTAGAGAAAATTGCTTAACTGGGGTTCAATTTCTTCATCTGCCGAATAGGAATAACACCAGTCTTGTGGCATCTTGACCTGTGCATTGTAAAAGTGTTCAGTAATAAATATTATTTAATATTACCACTAGATTTACAAATAGCATTTTGACAGTTCTGTGCCCTGGATCAGTGTGGCCTCATCTCTGACCTTAAGGAGAACACAATCTAATACAGAGACAGCCACATAAAATAATTAGAGTAAAATCTGGCAAGTGCAAGGCAAGATACAGAGTGCTTTGGTAGTCAGGTTGAAAACCAGGGAAACTCTAAGACAAGATGTCTTGGAAGGTCTCTGTTTTGGTTGCTGATGAGAGAGGGATTCCTACTCAAAAGTTACAGGAATGGCTGCACATGTGAACCCCTGACAGTGGACAAATGAGATCAATAGCAGTTTATTAGTCATGTGTTTCAGCTCAGGGCAGAGTGTGAGGGGAAGACACCATATAGCATGCAAGGCCATTTGAGGGTTTTACACAGGAAAAGGGTGCCAGTCAAGGGCTGCAGGAAGCAGGCTTTGTAGAACCATGAGGGTGGGATGCCCCCTGATTTCCACAGAAAACATGATTGACCTGTTTGAGTAATTCTGCAGGCTGGCAGGAAACTGAAACTTACCACTCAGAGCCAAGCAGGAACTGTGCCTGGCAACATGATAAGGAGAATGATTTCTTTGGGGATAAATTATCCCAAAAAGTGAGGAGCGTACTTGAAGTGATGCCACTCAAGACCCCTCTGATTTCACCAGATGTCAAGGCAGCACATAATGTTGAACCATACTTTTAGGCCTTCCATTTTAGATTCATGCAGCAAACATCATCTGAACTCAGTCTAAAAGGCTTACTAGGAGTCATCAGAGTGACTTGCATGGGATTAGGGACATGGCATTCTATCTGAAGCAAATGGCACTGCTGAAGGCAACTTTCTTCCATGTACAGTGCATGAAAGATCTGAACATATTTGATGCTGGAGCCTCAACTGCAGAAGGTGATAAGAAAAGAAGCGAGAGAGATAGAGGGTGATCACAAAGAGGGTGATCACAGATAAAGAGATAGAACACTATAACAATATTCCAATGCTAAAAGACATTCTTCTAAAAATTATTAAGGGGTCCCATAACTCAGAGAAATAACTATTGTAAATAAGTTACACTAATGATATTTTAGTATATGATATTTTAGTATCCTACTGATGTGCATTTGTAACCTTCAGGATGGTGTGCATCACTGCCTACTCTTCTTGAACCTGGGGACATTGGTCTTTTAGAATTTTTTTTTTGAAACGTCAACTAACTATTCCAGGAACCAAAGTATTAAAATTACTGTTATAGGTAATGAGGGAATCATCAAAATATTTCAAGCTGGGAGTGACATTGTCCTATTTGTATTTTAAACTAAACATTCTGGTGGATTTGTAGAAGATGAATTTCAAAAAAAAATAAAAATTTGATCAGTTAGTGAACCCAGGTAGGAGGCTGTGGAAGCAATCCAGAAAAGCAATCATGAGTAGAAATAAGATAATAGAGACAGGAAAATTAAAAATCTGAAAGAAGTTTTTATGTACTAGATGAGTTTGATGTGTCAGTGGGAGAGCGAGGTCATGTTCAATGACATCCCCACAACAGCCATTTCTATTCTGTCTGCAGTACATCTATTCTGAGTTGATGGGGAGGGTCTCTTCCACAGAATGTCTCAGTGATGCAGTTAGAGGTCCTGTCATCTTAAACCAGCACCATCTGTATAAAGATATTCTGAGTCATTAAAGCAAGAGGATGATCATGGAGATTCAGACCCTGGCCTGGGTCTAAAGTGGCAGCACTATTGGTTACAGTCCACTGACTGTAATGAGTGAGTCTCATGCCTGCCTAATTGCAAGAGGTTTGGAGAGATCTTCCAGCCATCTAGGAAGGGGAAAACCTCTAAGAGTAATGCCTTACACAGTAAGTGAGAAGAAAGAATCAAAAATGCCTCCCATGAGTGATTAGATGAATGACTGTGCCATGAACTCAGAGCAAGAGGGTACCAGAAAGGGACAAAATGCTTGAACAATAGGCTAATATTTGAGAACATTTTTAGTTTGTATGGACCAAGTTCATTTTTCTTAGGAGACGACAGCCTATTGGAAATTTTAAATCTAAATCTTAAAGGAGAATTCTGTCCAGGAGATAAGATTTAGGAATCAGTAGTAATCAAAATCAAACCAGGAAGTACTATCCAAGAAGAATAAAATAATCTCTAAGGAACATCAACATTTCTAAGTTGAGAGAAAATTCTAAGAGAACAGAAAACTGTCAAGAGAGACAAGGAGAGAACCCAGACATGTGCATTAAAAAAAAATGATAGAAGGTAAGCTTTTCCAAAAGAAAGTGATCAGTGACAACAAACATTTAATATTTCAGGTGAGATAGAGGTTAAAAGAGACCTCTTTGATTTGACAGTTAAGACACCATTGATGATTTTAGCTTAAGGAAGTGCATAGGAGGTGTGTTAGTCAGCTTTTCATTGTTCTGTCTGAGATACCTGAAAATAACAACTTTAGAGGAGGAGAAGTTTATTTGGGGGTCATGGGTTCAGAGGTTTAGTCCATTACTGTAGACTCCATTGCTCTGGACCTGAGGTGAAGCAGAACACCATGGCAGATGGGCAGGGCAGAGAAAAGCTGCTCAGCTCATGGTAGTGAGGAAGCAGAAAGAGACAGGAACCAGAGACAAAATATAATCCCCAAGGGCAAGCCCCCTACTTCTTCCAGCTATGCCCCACCTTCCTAAAGCTAACATTGGGGAATCCATTCAAATTAATAATCCACCAAATAGGTAAATCCACTGATTATGTTATAGTTCTCATAATAATAATAATTTCACTACTAAACATTCCTGGATTATCTAACCCATGAGTTGCTTTTTTTTTATTTTTTACTTTTTGAGTTTTTTCTTGCAGGGATTGGGGGTTTCTTATCCAAACCATAACAAGAAGTGTGGGGACACAGACAAGGTGGACATGTTTTGGTAGGAACATGAGGAATTGTCAGAGGCAAAGAGTGTCAAGTTTTATTCCCAAAATTCTTCCTCATTTCCCACAGATCCATTTATTCAACTAATATTTCATAAGGATTTATCAGGGGACAAATAAGACAGATGAGCTTTCTGCTCTTAGGATTTTGTTCCAGTAGACAATTGCCACATTTAAATGAAGAGACAGCTGAAAATTAAGATGACTATATCTTACCAAAGGTCATAGATGGCAGACCTGAAACCAGAATCCAGGCCTTGGATTCCCTGTGTTTCTCCTCATCATACAATAACTATATTGATATTTTTCTTTTCTGTGGTAATGGATTCAAATGACTTGTGTATGGATTTTCAAACTCCTCATTGTATTCAAGATTATAGATTAACAGTGCAATCTGAGATGTGGATAGGTAAATAGATCAAAATCAGCTAACCAATTCCTATAGTAACAGAAATGCATAATCTTGACTGAGCTAGGTCTACCATTCAGCATATCATTATGTACTGCAGTAGGTACTATATAGTATAGAACACATTCTCCTCTAACTATAACATGCTGTTCTGTATTATAGCTGAATATACTGAACTATATAGTAAGTATAGTAAGTTTAACCACATGAAATGGCTGTTTTACAGCAATAAAAAGCTTTCCAACAAAGAAATGTGCTGGACCAAATGGATTCTCAAATGAGTTCTAACAGACCATTAAAGGAGAACTAAACACAAATCTTTCTCAAATTATTTCATGAAATTGAAATGGAGGAACACTTTATGAAGCTAGTAAACCTGATAACAAAACTAGATAAAGACACATCAAAGAAAGAAAACTATACACAAATACCCCAAATGAACATAGATGTAAAAATCCTTAGTAAAGTATTAGTGAACAACTTTCAAAAACACATGAAGAAAATAATATATGATCAAATGGGTTCTATCCCAGGGATGTAGATTTGGTTCAACATATACAAATTCATAAATGTACTTCACCACATAAATAGAATTTATGTGGTGACAAGAATCATATGATCATCTCAATAGATGCAGAACAGGCCTTTGATAAAATCCAGAACCCCATTCATTTTAAAAATGCTGAAGAAACTAGGCATAGTAGGAATTTACCTCAACATTATAAAGGCTAAATGTGACAAACCCAAAGTCAACATCATACTGAACAGAGAGAAACTAAAAGCTTTTCCTGTAAAGTCAGGAATAGGACAAGGATGTTCACTCTCAACACTCCTATTCAATATAGTTCTTGAAACTCTAGCCAGAGCAATTAGGCAAGAAAAGGAAATTAAAGGGATATAAATAGGAAAAAGAAGTTAACTTATCTGTTTGCTGATAACATAATCTAGAACACAAACAAACAAACAAAAACTCCACCTGTAGACTTCTAGTACTGATAAATGAATTCAGCAAAGTAGCAGGATACAAGATCAACATTCACAAATCAATAGCAGCTTTCCTATGCTCCAACAGTGATTCTTCCGAAGAAGAAATGAGAAAATTATCCCATTCACAATAATCTCCAAAAAATACTTGGAAATTATCTAACCAAGGAGGTGAAAGAACTCTACAATGAAAATTGTAAAACACCGAAGAAAGGAATTGAATACCTTAGAATATGGAATGACCTCCCATGTTCTTGGATAGGCAGAATTAACATTGTCAAAATGGCCATACTACTGAAAGTGATACACAGATTCAATGCAATTCCCATCAAAATATCAGTTCTATTCTTCACAAAACTAGAAAAAATTTCAAAAATTTATTTGGAAAAATAAGAAACCCAGAATAGCCAAAGCAATCCTGAGCAAGAAGAACAATGTAGGAAGAAACATCACAATACCTGATCTGAAATTATACTACAGAACTTAGCAACAAAAACAGCATGATATTGGCATCAAAATAGACATGAAGACCAACGAATGGAATAGAAGACTCAGAGACAAATCCACATACTTACAAGCACCTTATATTTGACAAATGAGTTTTAAAAATACATGTTGGAGAAAAGATAGCCTTTTTAACAAATGATGCTGTGGAAACTGGATATCCACTATGTAGAAGAATGAAACTAGATTCCTCTCTCTCACCCTGCACAAAATTCAAATCAAAGTGAATCAAAGACTTAGCAATTAGATCAGAAACTTTGCAACTGCTAGAAGAAAACAGAGTCAACACTCCATCCTCTTGGTGCAAGCACAGACTTTCTTAACAAAACCTCCAAAGTGCAAGCAATAAAACCAAGAATCAATAAATAAGATGGCATCAAATTAAAGTGTATAAACAATAGAGGAAACAATTAAAAGCTTAAAGAAAGCCTATAGAATGGGAAAAAAATCTTTGCCAGCTGGTCCTCTGACAAGGGATTAATTTCAGACTATATAATACCAAACTCAAAGATCTTAACACATATTCAGAAAAAATCCAGCCCAATCAATAAATAGTCAAAGGAAATAAACAGATACTTCTCAAAAGAAGAAGCACAATGGTCAACAAACACATGAAAAAATCTTCAACATTTCTAGCAATGAGGGAAATGAAAATCAGAACTCCACAAAAGTTTCATCTCATTCCAGTCAGAATGGTAATTATCAAGAATACAAATAAAAAATGCTGGTGAAAATGTGGGGGAAAGGTACACTTATATATTGTTAGTGGAACTGTAGATTGACACAACCACTTTGGAAAGCAGTATTGAGATTCCTAAAAAAAGGAAAAATTAAACTAGGAATGGAACCACTATATGATCCAGCTATCCCACTTCTTGATATTTATCCAAAAGGACTAAAATCAGTGTACTGTACTGATATACCCACATTAATGTTTATAGCAGCACAATTCACAGTGGCCAAGTTATGGAACAAGCCCAGGTGGTTCTATCATTTAGATGACTGGATTAGGTGACTGTGGTATTCATACAGAATGGAGTTTTACTTGGCCATAAAGAAGAATGAAATTATGGAATATGTTGGTAAATGGATGTAAATGGAGAACATAATGCTAAGTGAAATAAACCAGACTCAAAAAATCAAATCAAGGGTTGAATGTTTCCTCTCATATGTGGAAGCTAGAGCAACATAGGGAAAAAGCAGGGTGGCTGGAGGAGGTTGGATATCATAAAAATATAGTGAGGATCAGTGACTAGAAGAGAATCAAGAGGGACGGTGAACGTGGAATGAATTTATCAAAATCATGCTATGTGCCTTATAAATATACCACAATGAATTCCATCTTTATGTATATCTATAAAGTACCAATCAAATATAAATAAGTGAAAGGAAGAGCAGTAGAATAGAGGAAGGGGAAGAGGGAGAGGGAGGATGGGACAGAAATGGGGGGCACCAGGGACACACTCTGATTTTGTAAAACTGAACCTAAGGATTATGTAGAACCATAATGCCCCAATTAAAAAGTTTTAAAATATGTTGTTTTAGATCCCAAAATGGCCAAATAGAAACTCTTTCCTGTGATTCTACCTAATAGAGTACAGGATAATTCTTCCTATGGCATGAAAGTGGCATACTACCACTATGAAGTGGTAGTACAAACTAATTAGTATGAAACTATGCAATGTGGTGGAGCAGAAAGATTTGGAGAAAACGAACTCTGGACTGGTGGCCATGTCACTTAAACTTTCTGAGTCTCGGTTTTGTAATGTTTAGAATGAAGATGACAATTTCTTCCCAAATGCCTCTGTGAGGTTGGAGGGATACGCTCTTGTGTGTAAAGTGCCCATCTCTATATCTGACCCATGACAGATATTAAATCGAGGGCCGTGAGTATGTTCAGAAGGAGACATGAATACTTTCAACTTGGAGTTTTTAATCACTCCTGTTTATTTCCAGGGTTTATTCTGGAGCAGAATTTCTAATTCTCTATACATATTCGTTATGTAACAACTTCTCTGGAGTTTCTTGTAATTATGCCTATTACTTGACTCCAAATTAAAAGATCCACTGTCTGGAGCCTTTAACCAACAGTCAACCAGCAGTTACCTGCCAAGTAGTAACAGCTTTTAGTAAAAGGTAACTTCAGTGGGGAAGAAGTAGCCAAACAGTGGAATTTCAAGGATAAATATTTATATGGAATTTCTCAAAGAATTCTGAGTAGTACTGACTGCTCTAAGCTCTAAAAATGTATCCTTGTCAAAATCTTCCTTTCGAAATGAAAATCAGTAGCTTGAACCTCACTGGTCTTTGTCTGATGCCCTTTGAGGACCATCATTCAATGAGGTGATTCTGCGCTCTCTTCTAGGTCACAGGTCCTCTCCTAGTGCACGTTTGCAACCAGGATCCCTCTAAAATCCTACCTCATTTTCATAAACCCACTGTAAGGACAAAGTTTTCCTGGCATCCCACAGAATTAACAGAGTACCCTGCCTCTTCTCCCAGTAGTGGAACAAATTGCCTCCTCTACAAGGCTTCTGTCTACTCATTCCTTAGAACTTCTTAAATGTATTTTTAACTGATATATAGAAACATAAAAATTACATATCTTCAGGATATCATGATATTTTAATACATGTATACATTGTGTAAGTTTAAATCAGGATACACATATCTATCTCCTTAAACATTTATCATTTCTTGATGGTGAAAACATTCAAAGTCCTTTCTTCTAACTTTTGGAAAACCAGTTCATTATCATTATCTATAATGATATCTGTACACTAGCACTTCAGAACTTATTTCACTGATCAAATTCTCCCGCCCTCCCTCACCCCACCCTCCCCAGCCTTTGGTGATCACACTGCTGCTCTTAATTGCTATGAGATGAACTTTTTAAGATTCCATGTAAGTGTGAGATCATGCAGCACTAGGCTTTCTGTGCCAGACTTATTTCACAAAACATAATAATCTCCGCTTCCAACCATACTGTCACAAATGACAGGATTTCATCTTTTTGTGACTGAATAGTTAACCCGTGGTGTATACATACCACATTTTCCTCATTGATTCATCAGTTGATAGACATTTAGGTTGTTTCCACGGTATTCCAACAGTGAATACTGTTGCAATAAGTTTGCAGGTGCAGCTGTCTCTCTGACACACTGATTCCTTTGGCTATATACCCAGGAGTGGGATTGCTTGATCTTTGTTCAGTTTTTTTTTAAGAACCTCCATACCGTTTTCCATGGTGACTGTCCTAAATTTATTCCCACCACCAATGTGCAAGTGTTCCCTTTTCTCCACCTCCTCGCCAGCACTTGCTTTTTGTCTTTTTTTAATAGTCATTCACACTGGAGTGAGGTGATATCTCATTGTGGTTTTGATTTGCATCTCCCTGATGATTAGTGATATTTGCATCTCCCTGATGATTACTGATATTGAGCATTTTTTTCCCTATAACCATTGTCCATTTGTATTTCTTTTTGAGGAATGTCTATTTAGGTCTGTTTCCTATGTTCTAATGGGGATATTTGTTTTTTGGTATTGGGTTTTTGGGTTTTCAATGGGTTCTAGCGATCTCAGAACTATAAAGAGGCTATCTAACATCAGACTGCCACAACAGAACCCATCTTGAAGGGGCACAACAGAAGTCTTCCAAAATTTGCATCTGACTCTTCTTTCCTCCCTACTTCCCTTCCCCCCACCTCTTTCCTGAAATGTCTTTAACCAATGTATGTGCTGGGAGAGTTCAGGGTGAAGAGAATTCTTCAGATAGTTTACAAGTGTGGGCATCTTTTGAGCTTACTTTCAGGGCAGTTTCTCTTAAAATAAAGAGTAAAGGATTTACCATGCTGATTATTTGAGTGCTCTCATGATCCCTTTTTCCTGTACCCCACCCGCAGAAGTGCAGGACCACCATTGTACTATCTAGGGTGTGTGAGAGAGAAGGCACTTGAATTATAGTGAAAAAATTATGTTTGTGATTTGGTTACAAAATGACTCTCCATCCTTCCCTTCCTAAAAGTTCTGTCCCCTTAGAATAAATTTAGGCATCATTATGCACCACTTATGATATCACCAATACAAACGGTTTCAACATGAAGCTTTGTGCCAAACACAGCATCTAATATCTATGGACCAGGACTCTCATCATTGGCACTATTGATGTGTTGAGCTAGATAATTCTTTCTTGTGGCTACTGCCAATTGTAAGAAGTTTAGCAGCATCCCTGACCTCTACCTGCTAGATAACATAGCGACCCTCCCTCAATTATGAAAACCAAAAATAGGCATTGCCAAATGTGCCCTGGCAGTGGAAATCCACTTTAGAACCACTGCTCTCACCCATCCTGAAGCAACATGTGATGCTTGTGTAATGCTTCTAAGTGTTTTGATGATGGATTGCTTCTAAGAAGCACTTTACAGCGGTAACTTTGCAAAATGACCTTTTTATCTTCCCTATGAGTCAGGTAGCACAGATTATTGGCCCCATTTCCACAGATAGAAACTTGGAAGCATTCAGCCTTCCCAATCAGGTCATGAAAGTCTGCACTTTCATTTTGCCCACCTGAAAAGTAAAAATTATAATCACTGCTTTTCTTCCCAGGCCTGAGATTGGGCAATAACTACACAGCAATGCCCTTTCCAACTGGCTGTTCCCAAATTATTCTATACCAGGCAACTCTAAAGGTGAATTTGTATTTGCCTGTCTTCCTATTTCATGGGCATCAGAAATAAAACCTTCAACATAAATAAAATGGCAGCAAGCCACATGTTTCATCAATGTAACTGCCAAATTACACCCAGTGAAAACTCAATTCCAGCAAAACCAATAATAATCGGATAGGTTTTTCTTCATCATGCCCAGACACAATGCAATTTTTAAAACACAGATATTAATGTGCCCAACATGCCCACCACAATAACCTCTGTGACACCAATCTAGCACTTGGGAATGAGTGCAGATAAGCTATAGATACGAACAACTGTGAACTGTCAGTTCTACAACATTCTATTCACATGGATTTCAAAAGCCAAAAAATTATATAATAACACATAATCATTTGTGAGCCACAAAAGCTCACAGCCTCTTAGTTGCAAAGGCTATCCAACCTGATTCTAGAGGAGATCCAGATAACATGGGATGCTTAAAGACAGCAGAGAATTGCCAGAGAAAAGCTGTCTTGCTGGGAAATAAAATCCACTTTCTTTTTTAGATACAAGAGCTTGGTACTATATGATTATTCTAGGTAGTATAAAATACATCTGTGAAAATCCAGGGCAGGGACCATATACTTTGCATTCACAGATGGGAAAGGAATCAGATTTAGAAACTGAATTGAGTGGGTTTCAAAAAGTGTCATCTGAGAGTGAGTGAATAGGAAGATGAGACTAAAATCATAGTTTAACCTAACAGAAACCAGGATCTAGGAAAATAAATTAATAAAGATGGAAAACAAACTCAGGTTTGACATAATGATATTTTTAAGTTGACACATCTTATCACTACTAGCTATGTATACTCATAACTGAAAGATATGAAGAATGGATACATATCATTTGTTATGATTTATGTTAAAACATCTCCATAGCTAAAGTAGTTTAGAATGTCTTTGCAAGATGTCAGTGAAAATATTATAAATAAAGCTTTAAATACACAAAAACAGGCCATTTGTTACAGTTGCTTTAGTAATCAATTGTGGTTGCATGGATCTAAATAAATTCCTAGTTGAAAATCTGAATTTGTGACAAGGTATATAAAACCTAATTGTCCTAGCATCATCTAATATAAATAAATTTCAAAATAAAATCTTGTGAGAATCAGTGATCAAAAGTTGAAATCACCATGAATAAAATCTAACACTTCTGTATCTAGCACAAAGGAATAAAATCTTCAGACACTATCCGGAGTTTTTGCCAAATAGTCTGAAAGGTCTTGAGTGCCCTCTACAGGTTGTTTAAAGAATTTTCATGGATTTGATATTTAATTTCCCCAAATATATTTAGGCAATTTCTAGAACATAAAAATAACTTATTGGAGTCTCTATTTCGAAAGCATTATATGTTTACCGCATAAAATTTTTGAAACAAAATCACCCATCATTCCTAACATACATAAATAATCACTATTAACTATACATACATATTCTTGATTAGGTATACACACAAACATTTTTATTATTTTCTCTTACATTATACAATGACTGGTTTTAGTTGATTGTGGGCAATAGATATTAATGGGTTTTCTAATGTATTTTATTGACAAATCACTACCTTTGTGTCATCAGAATTTTTCGGTGAAAATGAATCCCTTCAAAGAGAGAGAGAGAGAGAGAGAGAGAGAAAATTTAACAAAATAAAAAGAAAAACACAATAACAAGTCAAGGATGGGTTCACAAACAATAAAACTAGGATGTCATGTCTCTAAAATAAAAATAACACAATCATACTCTGAATAACTTCCCACATTTCAGATATAAAGTGATAATAAAAATAGCCAACTGAGGGTTGGGGATATAGCGCAGTTGGTAGAGTGCTTGCCTTGCAAGCACAAGGTCCTGGGATTCAATCCCCAGCACCAAAAAAAGAAAAGTGTGGAAAAATAGGCCATTATCCAAAGTATGAATCTAGAATTTCAGAGCCAAAATACCACAAGCATTAATGTTAAAATAGTACATTTAAGTTATCTGGATAATTGCCTTGGTTTCTGTTTTACTTATTTATAGCCTTATTTGTCTTCAGAGCTAATTTATGCTTTTGAAAATTAAAGACATATTTGAATTATTAAGTGGTTATCAAGATTAGAAGAGACTCCCCTCTCTAGGCTAGTCCTGATTGATTTTTAATTCTTTCCAATAACCAATGATGCATAAGTTTAACATTCCCAAATAGATCAGGGATTTTTTAACAACTTCCGATCTTAATTTAGATTTTCAAACTATCTTACATAACATTTGGGATTAATACACTTGTTTAGATTCTCTTATAAGGTTAATTCTTTTACATATGTCAAAGTTAATGTGGTCATTCCACTTTTTTGAAGAATATTATCATAAAGGATTTTGCCTACAACCTAACAGCTGTTTTAGAGTAGAGAGGAGTTTTAACAAGATCAGAACTTACTGGCAGAAGTGACATCCAATCACAATAGCATCCTGACCTCATCAAAGGCAAGGCCCTCTCCATTCTGTGACAGCAATGTTGAGTAAAAGGTTGCCCACATTTCTCAGCAACTTTGCAAGGAATACGTGCTTTATTTGGTTTCAGTTCTGTGAAATTCACCTCTTTTAGAAGGTTTTACCTAGATCTTTGCAGAAATTAGAATGAGAGATAACAACCACGATGTATTCCCATCTTTCAACCAACTGATTTTTCAAAGGAGGGAGATACAAGGAGTGGGAATGTTCTTTAAATATATGGACAACATAAAATGGTTTCAAGACTGTAAAAGAAATATGACCAGAGGTAGCCCAGAAAAATCTACTCCCTGATTATTAATGTAATTGAAAATTCTGAACTACTTTTTCTGATATCAAATATACAGGTTGTTCTCACACTAACTGGGTGTCCAAAAATTCAATTCAATTCTGACACTAAGTACCCAGAGTTAATATCAGACTCCACAGGTTTAAGAATTAGGTCCCACAAGACTTCCCTCACCTCAGATGCTAGTCCTGAGTATTGGATCCCAGGTTACCCACAGATTGGGCGTTCTCACAAACCTGCCCCTGCGTATTTGATAATTTGCTGAAACAGCTTCCAGAGTTCAGGAAAAGAATTTCCTTTCTAGTATGATATTTGTATAAAGGATAGAACTCAGGAACTGCCTGATGGGAGAGAGGCATACAACCAGGTATGACTGGCTGTGGGGCAGGGGTGCACAACTCGAGTGCCCTCCAGAGATGCCAGTCTCCCAGCAGATGCTTGTGTTCACCAGCCCAGAAGCTCTCCAGACCCATCATTTAGGGGATTTCATCATTAGGCATGACTGATTATTAACTCACTCTCCAGCCCCTCTTCCCTTCCCAGGGGTTGGCACTAGGCTGAAAATTTGGGATTTTGTTGTTGTTTTGCAATTTGCCCCCATTGTGAAACTGTCCAGGATGCTCAGGAGAATCACCTCATTGAACAACGCTCTTGACAATCAGAAGATTCCAAGGTATTTAGGAGATCTGTGTCACAAACAAAGAATAAAGACCAAACACTTATTTCTTATTATGCCACAGAAATAGATGGATAAGGATTTTCTTCTGAGACATAAACTATTATCTTTTTTGACTATTAAGACAAATGAGATGTGGATGACTGGAGAATGTTTGTATTGAGAAAATTTTATCAGTAACAAACATATCAAGACAAACTTTTTCATTTTTGGTTGGTACCTGGGATTGAACTCAGGGGCACACAACCACTGAGCCACATCCCCAGTCCTTTTTTGTATTTTATTTAGAGACAGGTCTCACTGTGTTGCTTAGCACCTCACTTTTGCTGAGGCTGGTTTTGACTCTCGATCCTCCTGCCTCAGATTCCACAGCCACTGGAATTACAGGCATGTGCCACCAAACCCAGCTAAGACAAACATTTAATAATAGGATTAATATTTCCAGGTGTGATCATCTCTTACTTCACCATTGATTTTGGCAAAAAAGCAACCTTAATTCTGATGTTTGGTCCACATTTTCCCTAAAATGTATGCACCTGCATAAATTAATGCAATGTAGATTAATTAGCATTTATTAAAGGAAGCTGGACATCATGGGGGGAGGTTTTTATAATGAGCCTGATGTTAACACACCACATGGCTGTTGGTGTATTAGAATGAATTATACCATTCTATTGTTCCAGAAGGTAAGAAAGGCAAGGTTTACAGATGTGCAGGCCAGTGAGATTGATGCAGTTCAGGAAGAATTCAAGCCCATAGAAAGGGAATTAGTAGTCTATGGCGGCAACATGATTTCTCTAAACACAAGTCAAAACAAATCTCACTTTCATATTTGATAGGACTGCCCCATACATGAATAAAAAGATATAATAGATGTAGAGAAACAGACTCAAGGCCAAACCAAGTAGCAAATGTTGAATGGGAAAGTGATGGTGTCATCCCACAAAGTGCTGCTTGAGGACTTCTGCTAGCAGCCCAGAGGGATGTTGCCAGCAGAAAGTCACAGGGCTCTCTTCTTGCCTCTGCCATCCCACATTTGTCTCAATCAAGAGAATTATGGTAAAAGACAAGTCTTTCAAATTTACAGATAACATGAAACTAGGGAGATGAGCAAATCAGAATTCAAACAACAAACAAAAAACTCAATAGACTAAAGCAGTGAGTCAGACTGTATTAGCTATAATTTAATGGGAACAATATTAGATCCTATGCTTAAGTCCAAATAGAAAAAACTCATTTGACTATTAAAAAAGTTAATTAAGCCTGTGTTACTTTATTAAAAGACCCATGACTAGAATCAAAATGTCCTCGTCTTTACTAACCAGCCACACAAGAATAGCACGGATTGGATAGTACCAGGATAGAGCATGGGGCACTCAGCACCATAGAGAAAGAAAAACTGGTAGAGGGGGTCAGGATGGAGTCAGGCAAGAAATTGTTCCCAGGGAGCACAGGTGAGTAGACCAAGAGTATAATTTGTCACATGCAGTCCAGCCTGGAAATTTCATCTTGGGAAATTACTGATGGTATAAGTTAGGATGGGCCATGAACAGGTCAGGAGTTCTGATCAGAACAATGGGATTTCCAACCAGTGGGAAATTTAGGAAGAGCTAGACATCGTCCAAGCTCAGGAGGAGATCTTGGCCATTGTACTAGAGGCCCATTGGTGTCCAGGGATCAACCAAACCATTCAGACATCAATCACTATATGCTACAAGCTCCTCAAGTCTCTCAAACTTTTTGCTTCAAAATACATAAATAAAACTACAATATGAAAGCTAACATGATATTATGTTAACAAGTCAGTTGCAATTTAATAAGTTAGAGTGACAGGTAAATTCTGTTTAATATGGGGTATGAATATCTTTAAATAATTGTCTAGGATCTAAATGTTTTGTTTTGTTTTGTTGGTACCAGGGAGGACTTGAACTCAGAAGCACTCAATCACTGAGCCACATCCCAGCCCTATTTTGTATTTTATTTAGAGACAGAGTCTCAGTAAGTTGCTTAGTGCCTCACTTTTACTGAGGCTGGCTTTGAACTCTTCATCCTCCTGCTTCAGCCTCTTGAGTCACTGGGATTACAGGCATGTGCCACCACACCCAACTAGGATCTAAGTGTTTTAATGGGCATGATCTAGTATAGACAAACGTTATTAATGGTCTAAGCAGTGTAAACAGTCAGATATGAAAGATTAGGACTATAAAAATTCATTTTTGGAATCTGCACTTAGCCAAACATAGCAGATGTCAAGGCATGAGTGGAGTGGGGAGAATACTGAATATTTTGATTCTGCATTGGGTCCTAGATCTGATTAGAAATGCAGGAACTTTTCAGAGGATGCATAAGAAATCAGAAAACATGCCTGACTCTAAGATCTCAAAGATCTCTGAGAACATCATGCAATTCTAAATCTTGGGACTGTTGGCTCTTTTATCAGTCTTAATATCAGGATTAATAATAAGAGCATAATTAACTTTGGTGTGTGTCTGTCAAATAACAGACATGAAGTCAAATGACCCAAAAAGGGTAGAGAAAACAATGTAGCTTGACTACCTCTCACTCTATACTTCAAGGGGGATATAAGCAAACTGGAAACTACTGAACAGAAAAAGAGCTTAATAAGACTAAGCATATACTGGGAAGGATAAGAGCCTGGAGAGAAAGCAGAAAGGATCAGAGGTCTTCAAAAACAGGAGATGCCACTATGTACTGCATTTATTTTCTATGAATACAAAGGAAAGACAAAGATTAGATGATGAATGTTCACAAGAAGATGATTTTTCTAAATTTAGTACAAGGACACATTTTCTAATAATTATCTAAAATGTGAGATGACTATCCTAGGAACTGGAAGACCACTCAGGCAGGGAATCAGACATTAAATGGATTGTTGCATAGATTTGTATTTAATTGGGAGAATTTTCCAAAATCTGGCCTTTGTGGTTTATTTGTTGCTCCTAATGATATCAAGATATCATGGAGCTACAGAGATAGATAGAAAGGAATCCAATGTAGCCTTCAGAGTAACTGCTATAGCAGATCTGGATCCACCCGGATGATCAGACCCAAGTGACTTTCTTATTGGCTGCTGAGATGCACAATCACAAATATCTGATAACTCTGTAATATAAAGAGTGTTCACAGATACAAGGGCACAGATGTGGATAAGTTCCTAATATTTCTCCCATCATGTGGAAAGGGTAGGAGGAATTAGGGAGTGGCAGACTATGGTGTTTATTTCGAGAGATTGAAATGCTGAGTCTGAGTGTGGTTTAGTATATTTTAACTAGGTGCCACTAATGTCTGATGTAAACGGTCTTGTAATCCGGACCAGTCACCTTCCACTCAGGATTGCTTGTTTGCAACAGCTAAAAGAGAGAGAAATCATCTCTCTTCCAACTATTGAACAAAGTCCTGGGCTTCTGTAGCTTGGACGAACTTGGGCCATATACCTGTTTCCAAGAAATTAATTGGACCAAGGGATGCTGCTGTTAGATAATTGTTTTAGGCCTGCATCTATTTTGTGCTGCCATAATAGAATACCAAAAACATTATTGCTAATGAACAGAAATGTATTGGTCACAGCTCTGGAAGTTGAGAAGTCTGAGATCAAGGGTCTGGCAACTGCTAAGCTTTCTCACTGCCTCATGCTGTGGTGGAAGGAAAAAAAGAAAAACCAGAGAATAAGAGGAAGCCAAATCAGTACTTTTATAAGGAACTCATATCCTGCCATGAAGAGCTCACCCTCAAAACAACAGTATTACTCCATTCATGAGGGTGAAGCCTCCTGACTCAAACACTTCTTACAGTGTCCACTTCAGGAATCAAGTTTCCAACACGTGAGCTTCAGGGCACACATTCAAAACAACAGTAACCTGGATTATTACCTAACCTTGAGCCAATCATCCTAACATGGTATTTTAAGGATTGGCTAAGCCAACCAAGACCCAGACCGTGAAACTTAATATATTGCTGTGGTTTCTCCACAAAAAGAAATACATTTACTTCTGCCCACTCATGGATTAGAAGCTTAAATTTCTACATTACCTGAAATGAATCTAGTCACAATATTTCACCATTCCCCTGGCTCTGTTAAGCACAGTAGGTTAGAAAATGCATCCAAAATAAAGTGTTTTGAATAGTAAAGAACACTAACATCCAGATACTTCTACATTATACTAGCTCTGTGAATCTCTATCCAGTGATATCAACTTAATTTTATCTGTACTTTCTGCACCACTAAGAAGTCCCCAGGGGCTGAGAGAAAATTTGAGAGCTTCTGTGTAGTTTTTGTTGCTAGGAAACAACATCATTGGTATCCAAGTGTTCGGGCTCTGAGACACTGTGTGAAGTCACTGGTTCATAAAGGAAAACCTTTGGTAAATAGGTTGTTTAGGTGTGAGTAAATTGATGTTCTCTCTCTGTGGCAAAATGTTCTTGTGTAACCTTTGAATAATAGTGTATTTCTAGGCCTCTATTCTTTACTTTGGATCCAGCTGCCATTATTGCTCCCAAGAGAACTCAAGCATCTACCTGAAATGGAGTGAGCATTCCTTTTTTCCCCAAATCATCTGTAATTATCTCAGTGCCTTGAACACTATGCCTAAAGGGTTTTAGTTAAACAAAGTGCAAGGGAGCCTGGAAATAAAGACCTAGACCACTGACTGCATGAATTGGTGAATACAACAGTCCCTCCTTATCTGCAGAGAGATATATGTTCCAAGACCCCCAGAGAATGCCTGAAACTGTGGATCATGCCAAGCTCTATAGATACTGTGTTTTTCCTATACATATATACCTATGATAGAGTTTATACATCAGTTACAGTCAGCCACTGAAAACAATAACTAATAATGAATTAGAAAAATTATAACAATAAATTGTAGTTAGAGCTATGTGATTGTGGTCTCTCCAGCTGCTTCTCAGAAAAGGTTTCACTGAGCACTGCAATGCCATCACAGGGAAATCTGATAAGTGAGATGGCTACTAAGAGACTAGCAGGAAGGCAGCCTGCACAGGGCAACATGGAGAGGCTGGACCAAGGCATGACTCGTGTTGGCAAGATGGAGCAGGAGGGTATGGAATTTCATCAAGCTCCTAAAAACAGTGTGCAATTTAAATTCCATAAATGGCTTATTTCTGGAATTTTTCATTTAATACTTTCAGACCATAGTTGGTTGTAGGTAACTGAATCCATGGAAAGTGAGACTACAGATAAAGGAGGACCACTATACTGTTAAAATCCACATTGATCGTTTGTCATATTCCAGAGTTTTTCCCTGTGTGAGGTAGTGAAGTGTTCTGCTCTCCTCACAAGTGGTAGATAACAAGAGGTGCTGATTGGTTTACCCACTTCCTTTTCCCTTCTCAGCCCCAAACTGCAAACCAGCTGTGACTCTCAACTGTAACTGGTACTTAATATTTTCCCTTTAGGTTCCTACAATTCAAAGACCAACTCAAGGTTGTAATCTATCACTTAGTTAACTTACTAAACCTAAAATGAACAAACAACTTTTTTCATTCCTGGACATGGAGATTATCCATCTATCTATAAACAAATATAAACTTGGTTTTTTTTTTTTCTGTGTAGTTTATTCATAGGTTCTTATCAGATTCTCAAGGAAGTATTACAAACTATCTCACAGTCATACCCAACCTTGGTATAAAATCCCAATATGCCAATTAGCCCCATGTAGATTGTGTTAAATCCAGTAGGTAAAGAGGGTCTCACAGTCCCTAAGATATTAGCAATTATAACTAAAAATAAATATCTCCTATTTCTGTGTTTACTCTAGAGTTATTGTAAAATGGGTTATTTGCTATAGAAGATTAGCCTTTTAAGAGAGGGCAACGTTTTGGACCAAGAAAGGGATAGCTTAAAGAGAAAATACATTGAAATATCTTATAATAAATAGTTACCTTTACAGGGTCCAAAAAAGTAACAAATACAAAATGGTTGTGAGTTCAATAAGTTCAGCAATAAGAATTCAAAACAGCTTTTTAAAGAAGAATTAGAACTGTTTAAAGCAGTAAAGATGAGACAACTTTGTTTCTCCTAAAAAAAAAAAAAAAAAAAAGAGAGAGAGAGAGAGAGATACTTTGGAGGGAGAATATTTCTTTCATTCCTGCAGTAATAAGCTTGGTGGTCACCCCTTGATACTTGGCATTCAACTTCCAAATTTTAAGCATGTTTTTATCTCTTGAAAAAGTGCTATTGCTTTAATCAAAAGTAAGTCAGTATGATGTCTGCTACAAAGAGCTCATGGGTTACTTTGAAACACAAGCCTCAATAATTCTGATGGAAACAAAAGATTTGATACTTTTTCATTTGAAGTGAGTATAAAAAGAAAATGAACTTATAAAGCTTTTCTTTGTCTCTAACTGGTAAAAAGAGAAATGTATGATCTTAAATACACTTTACTTTTAGATTTTTTAAATATATCTATGTATTATTTCTATGCAAGTTATTCTTATCCACAACTATAACACAGCCCGACCACTGGCAAGTGGAAATAGGCTGGGAGGAAGAGGCTAGGCCATTGACATAGGACCTTCCATGCCAAAGACCTCAGGGTGGACCCTTCTGCTGTCTACAATTTCCTACATATTAACTAAAGTTCACCCTCATGAGTATGGAGATATCAAAGTATTATCAGGAATTGTTTGATTTCCTAAAGTTTTCACCTAAATATTAGTTATAATAATATTGCTACAAAGGATAAGGATATAAACTTGACTACTTTTCTAAAAGAAATGCATATTTCTTTTTTGAAAATCTTGATCGTTTAATAGATGTGCACATATTTGTTCTTCCTCTATATCCCATCCCTTTGTTCTTTCTGTCCTTCTGTCCCCCTTTTAGAAAACATGTGCTTAATTATTATTACTTGTTGCTGCTGCTGTTGTTGTTATGTAATGTACACCTAAAATCCATTTCCAAACACCTGGAATCCAGCTGTCCTTCACTTTAACCAGAGTGCCCATTGGTAGACACCATGAAAGTAGATATGCAGTAGATATGCAGCAGTGATATCATCAGATATCACTAAGTGATCTTGACTTTATTTTATTTTATTTTGGTACTGGGAATTGAGCCCAGGAGAACTTTACCACTGAGCTACATCCTTTTTATTTTTTATTTTGAGACAGAGTCTCATTAAGTTGCTAAGAATGGCCTTGAATTTAAACTTCTCCTGCCTCAACCTCCTGAGTCTCTGGGATTACAGGCATGTGCCACCACACCCAGCACAATCTAGATCTTATGTGCACCAAAGTCAGATACATCTGTTTTCACAATGTATCCACAACCAACCCATCAAAAACAGCATTCAACATGAGACCTATATGCCAACTTAATTTAAAGCAATGCTATTTTGTCATGATTTGCTGAGAATCTTCCTTTTGGCTCCCAAAATGGCTTCATGATGAATTTCTAGACCAGCTGAACTCTAATAACTAGACTGTGTTTCTTCATTTCAGATGGCTATACCACTGATGACATTGAGTTTTACTGGAATGGAGGAGAAGGAGCAGTAACTGGAGTTAATAAAATTGAGCTTCCTCAGTTTTCAATTGTTGACTACAAGATGGTGTCCAAGAAGGTGGAGTTCACAACAGGTAAGGAAGTTTTACCTAAAGAAGTGCTGTGAAAGGAAGACAATAACTACAATCAATGATGATTTTATTTATTTTTTTTTCTTTTCTTCCTCCAACTCAGGGGCATATCCACGACTGTCACTAAGTTTCCGTCTAAAGAGAAACATTGGCTACTTTATTTTGCAAACCTATATGCCTTCTACGCTGATTACAATTCTGTCCTGGGTGTCTTTTTGGATCAACTATGATGCATCTGCAGCCAGAGTTGCACTAGGTAATGCATTCCCAGTATTGCAGAGTTAATGAATGGTAACTTCAAACAAATAACCAATATTAGGAATCATAGGTAAGAACTTTCTTACAGCAAGTCAAAGAATTAAACTACCAGAAGAGTGTTTAGGCATAACACATCTAAGTGTAAGCACATTTATAATGAATGTATTGCCATTTAAAAATAATAATTAATAATAATAATAATCATCATCATCATCCTAGAGTAAGTTTCCTATTATATCAGTGCTTTATGGACTATATTTTTAAATCTTCATGACACTATTTTTTACCAACTTCTTGATGACTTTCTCTTTGTTCCCTGTTTCCCTGCTGAACACACAATTCATTTTCAAATATTCTTGGAGAAAGTTAAACCTTGTGACCATTAACCAAGTTACATTAATTGTTAGGTAATACTACCCGTGGGAAAATTCCCTAGCTTTAAAACATATCAAAATGAGTCTCCTTTAAAGGGAAGTTATTATATTGCATAAGGCACAATGTATGTACTATATTAATGATCTGTGATCATGACAAAATAAAAAATTGTTTCCTTTCTGGAGGAACAAAATTCAGAATTAAGCTTGCCATTGTTGAGTAATTGCTGGAAGCTAAAAGCCCATGTTTGAGACTTTAAATGGTTCCTTGAAAAGTTAGAGTCTGTACGATGTGTCTGATGACACAGGGCATGTACAGGTCTCCTTCAACATTTGATCCTCAGTCATTGTGGTGATCACTTTCTGAGGATTATTTTTATACACACACATACACGAGAGCAAGCTTCTGGCTAAGATAACATATTACATCTCTTCTCTTCTTGAGAATACTTGACCAGATTAAATGACCAGTTGTGTCTCTACAGTCTGTCAGCTGGGTGCATAATACTCACAAAGTCAAGTGTTAGTAGCCTCTTATCAACCTTTGAACACCTTGAGACTAAAGAAAGAAAACAGTTTATCATATTTTACATATGTATGTACACATATTATTTGAATGTGAATGTGAGCATGTGTATATGGCTATGACCAGGGGAAAAGTACTGGATGATGTCCAATCCATATCAGGGAACAATAACTAGCAAGTTCTTGAGCAGTGATTCTCTTTACAAAGTAAGTGACATTTTGGTTAAAGATAATAGAGATGTCAGCATAGAAAGATGCTGGCCTAATCTATTCTTTAGGATGTAAACCTAAGATATTTTAAAATGTTTAATTTTAAAAGACATTAATTTACTAATCCTTTTGCTTAAAAAATTAAATCAAAGACTAAAAACAGAAACATAACTATGAAATTTGTAAATTTCTGTCAAGCACTTCAACTAGAATTGTACTAGATGAAATTTAAAGTTTTCTTAAAAAAAATGAGACCACACATAATGGCATTTCATCAGTCCTGCACATTTGAATTAATCAATGATCTGAACCATAGTAGCTTTCATGTAGGAGGCCTGACTTCCTGTTTTATCCAATCTTCAAAAAGTTGACAGGAAAAGAGAGGAACAGTGAAATGAAATTGACCAAACTCTGCTATGCACATGTATGAATATACCACAGTGAATTTCACCTTTATGTTGATTTATAATGCACTAATTTTTTTACAAAAAGTAAACAAATTAAAAGAAGATCAGTAGAGTAGAGAAAGGGGAAAAGGAGGGAGGCAGGGAGAGATAGAGATGGTACTGAAGTCTGAAGTGGAGCAAATTATATTCTATGCATGTATGACTATGTCAAAATGAACCCCAATATTGTTTATAACTATGATACACTAATAAAAATGTATACTACATTTTTTAAAAGTTGACTAGTCAAACCAGAAATCTATTCATCTAGAACACTCTCCCAAATGAGTGTGAAGTATCTTCTCTTGTTTTCTTTTGCTATTTCCCATCCTCTTTGTTAGTGACCCTTTGTCTTTCTATCCATCTCACACTTCCTGTCTTTATTTTTAAAGACTTCCATCAAATCTCACTTATTACCTTCTTATATCTCTATTTATTTTAACTGCTTATTTTAGTCAGTATTTTTATTGCTGCGACTTAAAGACCCAACCAGCACAACAATAGAGGAGGAAAGGTTTATATGTGGGCTCATGGTTTCAGAGGTCTAAATCCATGGACAGCCAATTCCGTTCCTAGGTGCAGGACATCATGGTGGAACAGTATGACAGAGGGAAGCAGTTTACATGGTGATCAGAAAGCTGAGAGGTCTCCACTTGCCAGATTCAAATATGTAGCCCAAAGTCACGCCGCAATTCCCACCTCCTACAGCCATACCCTACCACTGCAGTTACCACTCACTTAATCCATATCAGGGGATTCATTCACTGATTGGGTTAAGGCTCTCATAACCCAATCATTTCTTCTCTGAACCTTCTTGCATTATCTCTTACATGAGCTTTTGGGGAACACCACACCTAAACCATAAAACTGCTGTTTTTTTTTTTAACATCTCCTTCCTTTTTTTGCCCTTTGGCTGGAAGACCAACAGCAAAATAATCTTAGAAATTCTTTTCACTCAGCTTAGAACAGAAATAATGCATTTCCCATGAATAATATATAGTCCACTAATCATAGTGAGCTGTTATGACAGCAGAGAAAATAATTTATAACTGTAGGCGTTTAAAACTGTAAAATGCTGTCTGAATGTATAAGAACCAAACTAACTACACAAAATTCCAACTTCTTTTTTCATTTCTTGTTTTCCCAGTTATCATTTCATAACCATCACCATCAACACCAAATATTCATTATTCAGCAATACAACTATTACACTATTAACAATGATAAATTTAACAAAGTAACTAAAACAAAGTCTGCCTCTTATGAGTTTACAGTCTTAAATTTCTTTTTAACAAATCAAAGTTCTATTTTTTTAAAGAAACCTCATCTGACATCAGGAATCTAATTTGTTTTGTGCTCTGGAATCAAAAAAAAAGTACAAATAATATTTGAAAAACTAAAGCAACAAGACTATACTGTGTCTAAAAATACAAAAATCAAATATTTGATGCAAATCACAAACGTTCTCATGTTTCTTCTTTTGGTGATATATTACTATGAATAGTGCATTATTTTTTCAAACTTCACATTTTATTTAGATTGAAGTAAACTATATAAAACTGATTTTCTTTACCAAAAATAACAGCAATATTTTCTGTATTATTTCTAGATAACCACAAAAACATTTATTTTGTAGATTTTTCAGGTTTTGCTTATTAATGAATATAAGGCAGTAGACATAGTCATTGAAAAAGATAGAAAAAAACAGACAAGTCAGTTGCTCATCTCAGTGGCCTCTGATTCTGTCTTCACCATGAAGCTGAAGTGTTCAACATTTACCTGCTAAAAGCTTATGAAGAAGTAGGCTCAAAAAGAAATTTA
Organism: Glaucomys volans; assembly: GCA_020662805.1. Lineage (NCBI taxonomy): Eukaryota > Metazoa > Chordata > Mammalia > Rodentia > Sciuridae > Glaucomys > Glaucomys volans. Next base: position 225,692 of record JAJEJO010004265.1, on the reverse strand, counting down.
AACAGGGGCTGGGGATATAGCTTAGTTGGTAGAGTGCTTGACTTGCAAGCACAAGGCCCTGGGTTCAATCCCCAGCATTGAAAAGAAAAAAAAATGTAACTAGCACAACCAGATGTGAAAGATGCATTATTTGTAAATGTTGTCGCCTGCTTTGTGAGTTGGGTATTTTGTAGATACTTGGGATGATGACAGTTTCCTCAAACTGGTCACTCACTTTCAATTTCACAGTGGTTGCTATGGGGATTAGTATCCCAAGGATAGACTGAGTAGAGAGATAAGCAAGAAACTGAAAGAAAGGAGAAAAAAGGCAAGGCCACACAGCACAAAGAGGGACATTGGATAGTAGGCTTCCAATAGGATTTTGATCTGACTCTTCATCTGCTTTTCTTATCCTTAGTGCATTTTTTAAAGTGTTGCCATTCCTCCATTAACTACACATTCCATTCTATGATTTATTTATGGACCATGAAGGGAATCTACAAGTTTTTGTTTTTGTTTTTCAAAATATATGCTCTTTTGTCTGAGGGTTTATCATATTGCTGCCTTCATTCTGGGGCACAGTAAAGGAATGGAATCTGCCCACTCAACACCAAAAAGAACAACTGCACATTGGTGACTGCCAGCTAAGCTTTGTCCTTCTTTTTCACAGGAATCACCACCGTGCTGACAATGACAACCATCAGCACTCACCTCAGGGAGACCCTGCCAAAGATCCCTTACGTCAAGGCGATTGACATTTACCTGATGGGTTGCTTTGTGTTTGTTTTCCTGGCTTTGCTGGAATACGCCTTTGTAAATTACATCTTCTTTGGGAAAGGCCCTCAGAAAAAGGGAGCTAGCAAACAAGACCAGAGTGCCAATGAGAAGAACAAACTGGAGATGAATAAAGTCCAGGTAATGCATAAAATATTCCTAACAATATGCCTCCTAAATTTATAAGCAGCATGGTACACAGGGCTTCCACAATAGAAAAGATACAACATACTAGTTTATCAACCACCCTTTATTTTACATATTTGGGAACAGACAATTGAAGAAGTTAGGTTGAGGGTTATATAGATTAATAACAGTGTATTACTCAGTATTATAATAAAATACCTGAGGCAGGCTAGCCTTATAAAGAAAATAAGTTTATTGAGCTCACAGTTTTGGATGTTGAAAGTCCAAAACAACATAGTGCCAGCTCTAACTCTACCATGGATGATAGAAATGCATGACGGAGAAAGTGATCACATTACAAAGCAGGAAGCCACAATCCCTTCTGAAGGCAGAACCTCCAATTAACCTAACTACCTCCCACTAGGCTCCACCTCTTAAAGGGCCCACCCTCCAACATCACCACACTAAGAACCAAGCTCCAATACTTATGTATTGGGGGACGTGCTTAAACTGTATCTAAACCATAATACATATGTAGGCCTGGAACTTTCTATAAAAGTATATGTAAAAGAATGGTGCCAGATCTGCTTGGTAAATAAATGAAAGAACTGGAATAAATACATGAGCCATACTGCATGGTGGTTACAACCATAGACTAGAACCAAACTGTGGAAAACTAGAGTAGGAACTCCAAAAAATGCTTCTCATAGAAACAGGCAAAATTCAAAAACAAAGCATATTAAGGCAGAATAGTTTGTGACAGACAAACTTTCCTAAAGATAAAAACTATAAATACTAAGAAGGAAACTTCTTAGTATTCCGCTTAAAAGCATGAGAAAGTCAAAATAAGATTAACTCTACTGCATGGACTGTAATCTGTGCTTGTCCTCTAAGGCTGTATGAGTCTACATGAGGTGAGACCAGAGAACTTCAGCAGGAAACTGTAGCTTTATTTGTTGAAGGAGTCAAAGCATAATTTTGATACTTACAGGGTTCTTGACATTTTTAGAAAGTGAGCCAGAACAGAAATTCAAAAGCCGAACAAAAACTTTCCTTCCATCCTTGATTTACAAATGTACAGGAAAAGTGCCAACAAGTCCAGAGGATAACAGCTAAAGGCTGAATATTTAAAAGAGAGAGAAAGAAAAAGAGAGAGAGAGAGAGAGAGAGAGAGAGAGAGAGATTGATTTCAGTTTTCTATCTACCATATGGGATTCAAAGTTTGCAGTTTGATTCCTGTTTATTTAAAGGATATGGTAATCACATTAGACTGTCCATTAAAACCCCCAAATTATCACATCTTTGGAGTAAAGACTAAGTCAAGAGAATGAAATATTCTCCTGAGATTGAGGGAAAGATGAAACAGACACATCTCAACATACGTGAAACGGAGCCTCCTCATTCTTGTTGGAGAAGAATATAGCTGCCTGACAAAATGAAGTCCAACATTCTTCAGAAAGATAACATAACCCAGTGTCTATGTTCATCATTATATAATCAAATATTACTAACCTGAGAAGAAACAGGAAAATGTGATCAGAGTCCAAGAGAAAATATTTAGTCAATAGAAGCATGCCTTCAAATGCCTCCAATACTGGCTTAAGAGATAAGAACTACAATTAATATATTACTATGCATTGTAATAAATAGCCCAGAACTGGAAACAGCCAAACCATCCTGCAATAGGTAAATGATGAAACAAACTACAGCACCTGCATACCATAGAATATTATTCCAATAAAAAGGGATCAATATGACTCCATTTATATAATACTCCTGAAATAACCAACCTACAGAGAGAGAATAGATTAGTGGTTTACAGGAGTTAATGATAGAGGGAAAAGGAGTGGATGGGTGTGGTTGTGTTATGGTTTGAATGTCAGGTGTTCCCCCAAAAGCTCACATGTGAGACAATGCAAGAGGGTTCAGAGGGTAAAGGATTGGGTTGTGAGACCCTTAACTCAATCAATGAATTAATCACCTGATGGGATTAATTAAGGGGTAATTGAAGGCAGATAGGGTATGGCTGGAGGAAGTAGGGCATTGGGGGTGTGGCTTTGGGGTATATATTTGTATCTGGAAAGTAGAGTCTCTCTCTCTGCTTTCTGATCATCATGTGAGCCACTTCCCTTTGCCACACTCTTCTGCCATGATGTTCAGCCTCACTGTGAGCCCTGAGAAATGGAACCAGCCTCTTATGGACTGAGACCTCTGAAACTGTGAGCCCCCAAAGAAACTTTTCCTCCTCTGCAGTTGTTCTGGTCAGGCCTTTAAGTCACAGCAGCAAAAAAGCTAACTAAAACAGATTGGTTAAGAAGAGATGTATGAAAGAGATCTTTGCCATAGTGGAATAGATCTCTTGATTGCAGTGGTGGTTACACAAATCTGTGTATGTAATAAAATTATATAGGATTATATGCATTTTATATCAATAATAGTTTCCTGATTTTATAAAATTATTGTACAATAGTTGTATCAAATATCCTGTGGAAAAACTGGGTGAAGAGAATACAGGAACTTACCATGCTATCTTTGCAAACTTCTGGAAGCAATTTCAATATAACAGTTTAAAATAAAATCAGTAGGAAAAGATTAATATCATGTATAAAAGATGAGGGGTTTCAGAAAATGTTTGAAACTATAAAGAAGAATCAATATATGTCACAGAATTGCAAATGTCATTAAATGGATTAATACCACACTCGATACAACAGAAGAAAAAGTTTAAAAAATTGAAATTCTCTTAATTTCTATTTTGCCAGTCTTATCATGATTGTGGCTGCTTTGGGGATGCCTTGACTGACACCCCTACTTTCCATTTATATTTAGTACCCCTGTTTATTGTTTTGATGGGATCCTTCCTACCATAGGACTCCCACAATAGTGAATGTATGTTTGTGTAATTATCTTCATATCCACCTCTCTTACTAGACTGGAGCTTCTCAAGGACATGCAAGAGGGTACTTGTCTATTATGTTTACTATTCTTTTCTGAGTGGCTAGAACAGGGCAGATACCAAAGAAGTACCAGCCCAATGAATGAATGAATGGCCTCCTCCATTGAAGATTAGAATTTAGAGATCACACAAGGTAATGAGTGTCACATCATAATGTTTTATAAAATTCTTGTATATTCATAATGAGAAAAGGAAACTAGAGCCCACCTTCAGCTTTTGCCCCAGAGTATTTTACTTGCACCTGTTACTTTGATTGTCAATATTTTTAAGTATGCTTTATATCAACTTCTGCTATTCTTTCTGAATCAGAACTGCATAATATTACATATAATAGTTAAAGGAGAGTTGTACCTAAAGTTTTATTAGCTTCTCCATATTTTCATGGAGTAATAATAGAGGGTGATTATTTCATTCAACTTGTAACCATCCCTGCATCTTCTTAGGTTTGTCAGATCCTGACTTCCTTATCCTTGTCTAAAACCAGGGGTTCAGAGGGACAGTGTGTCTACAACAAACTTCATCTGTTCAGTGTCTCATCTTCAACAGTTAAATTAACAATGCAAACTGTGTGGTATTTAAAAATGCTACCCTATGTTTAAATTCGAACACAGAAAATATTAGATTTTTTCCCCCTTTCATATAAGGCTTGGATGATCCTCCTCTTTCCTTTTAAATGCTTCTAAAAAGTTCAATTTAAATGACATATGTGTTGTGGTCCCAGACAGTTTTCATTTGAGAGTTCCCTTATACCTACCTTGGCATCCTGGAGCATGGAGTGGCATTGTTCATTATTACACATTACTTTTGATAGCCTCAGCTGGGCATGGGGTCAGGGGTGTCTGCACTAAAGCTTCAGAAGTGCAGCCCTGTATTGATTTATATCTCCACCAGCTGCACCAAAGCCATCTTTTATATGAGCACAGATGCTGAATCCAGACATTAGGAGAGTTTCAATCTCCAAGGTGATCGAGACTGTAGATTCATGAATCCCTCAGGTATCATTTGAAACTAGAGATGGTATTTAGAGTTTTGAAAGATGGATTTCACAGCACAACAAGACTTTAAGTAAGCTATCTCTGGGAGACATTTATACTAACCTGGAACTTTTTTAGTTATATATCCTGGTCACAGTGCCTGCTTTCTGTGAATAAATGAAAGAATAAAATGGATGCATGGGTGGTCTGTGACTAGAGACCACTCATGTCATGGAAGACACTGGGGGAATCTGTCAGGGATTCACATTGAATGGGCAATTGCAACCCCAACAGTCAATAAATAAAGTTTTTCCTTTCAGAGTCAGATACTGGTACTGTGATCTGGCTTCTTCCCTCCTATTCCTCTTATCTGTAGTGACTCATCCAAACACTGTCAGACAACTTTCCAAATGTAAGTCATCTATGTATTGTGATGAACTCCAGTATACAAATACAGGTAATGACGGGAATTGAAAAGTGAATGGCTATGTTCTTAAGTTTAACTTGCAACAAGTTTGGACGTATTTGCCTTTGATCCTGGACCTCAGCCCCGCCTCACTGCTTTGCCCTTAGGCCAACTGGAACACTTAACCTTTTTTTTTTTTCAGGGTGGGGTGTGGGCACCAAGAATTTAACCCAGAAGTATTGAACACTAAGCCACCTCCATAGCCCATTTTTATATTTTATTTAAAAACAGGGTCTTGCTAAGTTGCTTAGGGTCTCACCATGTTGCTGAGGCTGACTTTGAACTCATGATCTACCTGTCTCAGCCTCTCAAGTTGCTGGGATTACAGGCATGCACCACTGCCTCTGATTTACGCCTCCTCTGAGGAAGCTTTGACCCTTCTGATTTAGCATCTTGAATCATTCAATCCCATGCCCAAATCTGGCTTGGTTCATTTTCTTCTTTCCTCTAGCCTTGGTTTACTCTACCTCTCTCCAGAGTCTTCATCTGTTTATTTTTCCTTTCTAATAATTTATTTCCCTCTCCCTATCTCTCCCTTCAACTCTCTCTCATTATTCATTTTTTTCCATATCCAAGTAGCTAGGATTCTTTTCAAAAATGAGAAAGAAATTTAACTTATTTAACTAACTTTAAAAAAAAAAAGTGGAGGGTTGATTTGTTCCAGCCCCCACACAACTGAACGGTTCAGTCACGGTTCTGTTTTCTCGTGAGGCTGTATCCAGTTGTTCCAACAATGTTATCAAAAAAGATAACACCTCTTCATCTCTGAATTCTTCTTTCCTTTATATTGTGTACTTTCAGTTGACCCTTCCCTCATGTTGACACCAAAGCTTTAAGTTTGTAGTGTCAAGCTCTACAGTCCTGGCACAAAAGTCATTTCCTTATAGTTCCAAAAACAAGAGAGTCCTAGTATTGAATCCTTTTTCTGTACAAACTTGGGTTATATTGCAGAAGTCAATCCTTCCTCCTCGGAAGATGGTGTTCTGCTATGTTTAGAGGTGAAATGATTGGGTTATGAGAGTGAATTAATCCCATGATAGGGATTAACTGGGTGGTAGCAATAGGCAGGTAGTGGCTGGAGGAGGTGGGTTCCTAGGGGTGTGCCTTTGGAATATATATTTTGTCCTTATTGAGCAGAGTGCTCTCTCTGCTTCCTGGCACCATGTTCCCAGGTGATTTCCTCTGCCACATATTTCCGCCAAAATGTTCTGCCTCATCCATGGCCCTGAGGAATGGAGTTGGTCATCTATGGTCTGAGACCTCTGAAACCACGAACCTCCAAATAAACTTTTCCTCCATTAATTGTTTCTATCAGGTCTTTAAGTCACAGCACCAAAAACAATGACCAAAAAAAACAGATGGAAAACACTAAATACTTGGGTCTGGACCACGGGCATGCTCTGGAGCCTAAAAGATGCAATCAGGCCACCTCAACTACATGTACCAAAAATATCAAGGCAGTGTTATCAAAGGAAGGTAAAAAGGAATCAGGTCAAACCAACAGGCAGCCACCACAACCAACCCAAATTCTTGGGATGCTTATGTAAAATGCAAACTGGTAGAACCTTAATCTAGAAGGAAATTAACTCAAACTTGTATTTTTAACAATTGATTTACATGCACACTGAAGTCCAAAAACCACTACCCAAGAGATTCCAGAGATCCTAACCACCCAGGCATTCTTGGCCATTGAAACTCAAACAGCTCAGAGAAATGGCTCAAAGTTTGGGTTTCAGAGTTCCTCATTCTGCAGACATTTACTGAACCTTTCCTTAGGATGCTTCAGGATCAAGTCTGGAAGGACAACAAAAAAGCACCTGTCCTCCTGGGCCTTGTATTTCAAATAAGGTAATTGACAAATGTGCCCTAATTGCATGATAAAATGGATGGTAGCAGAGAGCTCAAGGGGATGAGGCAGAGATAGCCATTGAACGCTCTGCTCTGCCCCCACTGTCTTGTTTTTCTTGCTTTTTTTTTTTGTTGTTGTTGTTTTGTTTTTGTGTTTTTTTTTAACCATCATTTCATGTTCCTAAGTCCTCAGGGCATGTTCACATGTTCACCTGCCCAGCTTCTCTCCTGGAATGTTCTTTCCCAATTTATATGCTGTTTGTGGATAAGGATGAAAAATTCAGATTTCATTCTGTGACTTGGAAAGTACTAGAAGATTTTAGCAGAGGGTATATCATATGTTTTGCATTTTTTGAAAGATCACTACAACTGCTTTGCATAGCAAAGTCCATAGGGCTGGATTCCTAGAATGAGAAAAATCAATTACAAGGCAAGAGGTTATGGTTGAGAGGAGTGGGCAGAATCAGGATACATTTCAAAGTGGAGACATTTGGTCTTGCTGACCACATTAAATTGGAGAAATGCAGAAAAGAAAGGAATCAGAATAACTTTATCTACCTGAGTAACAGTCTAGAAAATCACCAGTTACTTCATTTTATCTCTATCAAGAAAACAATATGCAGTTGTTTAGGTTTATGCAGGTTTAGACTTAATCATTCTTTCTCCAAAATGATAATTTCCACTTTGGTCTTTAGTTGTAAGGACATGCAAAGAGATGTGTGGCTCATCAGCAGAGCCTTCCAATGTTCCCCTTATTCTCTCCACCACCACTTAAAAAAAAAAAAATTTAAAGTTTTCAGGAATTCTAGGCTAAGAGATGGACTGCCATGATAAGCACAGATAATTAATAGCAACAGCATGAATGTGGTTCATTCTATGGGAGGGAGGGGAAGATGTAGGCTGTGGCCGTTAAGGCTGTCTGCGTTCTTCAAGGGAAGGCAGACTTTTTTCTCATCTAAAGTCCATAGTTTATTTTGGGTCTTACTCACACAGTTGTACACTCCATGGGTCTTAACAAATATATAATAACATTTTTTTTACTTTTATTTTTTATTAGTGCAATATAGTTATATATAACATTGTGTTTCATTTTGATATAATCATTCAAACTTGGAATATAATTTGCTCCAATTCAGTTCCTAGTACTTCCCCTTTCACTCCCCTCCTCCCTCCCCCTGTTCCCTTTCCTCTAGTCTACTGGTCTACATTTTATTTATTTGTAGTGTTTTTTAACATTGCAAATATAAAGGTGAAATTCATTATAGTATATTAAAAAATATAAATAGTTTGGTCAATTTCATTCCACCATTCCTCCTTTTGCCATCCCTCCTCTCTCCCCCTCAATCTTGAGAACCATGAATCAGCTCATTCTGCAGCCAGCCACCTCACTTGGATTCCTGTTCTGTATTTTAGAACTACTCAGTAAATATAAATCTATTTGAATTGGCTAGCAAGAAAGGCATAACTTCAGTTTGCAAAGTAGATTGAGCCTGAAGATATTCCTCAATAGGGCTTTAAAACTGTCACTGAAAACAAGGCTGTATTTTATTTCAATTACACTGAAATGAGTTCTGCTACATTTATTTATTAAAAATATCCAGAACAGTCAAATTCAGTGAGTGGCAATGTTATTCATAACCTAAGGCAATCTTTGTGGATGTTGGGGGCAAAAGAGAAAAAGATTGGGAGTGAGATGAAAGGGTAGGAGAAAGGAAGAATCCAGGCTAAAAAATAAATGTATACATTTGCTTGGGGTTTCTACTGAGAGAAGAAACACAGTCACCATGTCAGTGTCTTTAATCATTTGAGAATCACCCTCATGATTTTTGTCATAGCTTTTTTACCAGTCAGGGTTCTCCAGAGAAATAGAGCCAATAGAAATAGAACCAGGATGACTATAAAAAGAGATTTATTTTAAGGAATTATCTCATGCAATTTTTACAGCTGCTAAGTTCAAAGTCTGTAGGGCAGGCAGCAGGCTAGAAACTCAGCTGAAAGTTGACGTTGCAAATCCTGAGTCCCAAATCTGCAGGTCATGCTGGAACCTCAGTGGATTTCTCCATTATAGTTTTGAAACAGAATTTCTTCCTCTCCAGGAATCATGTGTTTTGCTGTCAACGGTTTGCATGAGGCCCACTCACATCAAGTATAATCTCCTTTACTCAGAGGAACTGATGATGATTGTCACATCTACAAAATACCTCAGAGCAACATCAAGACTAGTGTTTGACCAATAAACTAGAGGCAATAGCCCAGCAAGGTTGACATGTAAAATTAACCATCATGCCCTTGACCACCTGTACTATTATTTATTCATTCATTCTTCCCCAGCAGCTCTTCCCACATGCCATGAACTTTTCTCAGCTTGAAAAAGACAAAGTCCCTGCTCTCATGAAGCAATATTCTAATGGGACACTCAGAGAAAACACACATTGGGCAGGGAGAGAGAAGATCAGGAGTTCTGCTCTGTCCTTTTCTAGACTGAGATGTCTTAAAATATCCATGCAAAACTATTTTATAGGCTATTCTGTACTAAGTTCCAGGAGAATATATGGAAATTTGAATTACTTTGAATTTGTTGTTATAATGAAATATGAGCATGAGTATAATGTTAAGGAAACCATGCACAAAATCACCAAGTTAGGGTGATGGTTCTATTTCTACAAATACATTAAAAGAAATATACTTAGCTGCTTTGTTGTCTTCATCATTCTACCTGATTTTTTTTCATAAAGATAATTTGGGGGGAAGGGAGATATTGCTTGCTGTCCTCAATAAGAATGAAAATTCTTAAGACTCCAGTGACCTTGTCTGCTTTGTTTAACTCTACCTTATTGTGTCCTCAGACTTACAATTTAAAAACAAGATACTATGGGATTGCATGTTTGTTTTTTGCAGTACAGTGGATTGAACCCACGGTACTCTACCACTGAGCTACATCTCCGGTACAGTTATGTTTTATTTTGAGACAATCTTACTAAGTTGCCCAAGTTGGACTTGAATTTGTGATCCTCCTGCCTCTGCCTCTCAAGTTGCTGGGATTATAAGCATGCACCACTGTGCCTGGTGATATTGTTGTTGATAAGCACTGTGCTACAATATGCCAGTCTAGGAGAGCCAGGAGCTAGTTATCCCTTCCTGTCTCAGGTCTTCATATAGCAAAATCACAGACTTTCCTTTACACATGAGCCTCCCCAAGATTTGCCTGAGGTCAGCCAGCTCCAAGGCCAGGTGTCATGACCTTCTTAAAAAAGATAATAAATGGCTCAGTAGATCAGAAAGTGTACCTCCTGGTCACAAGGAAGTAAGCTTCAAAAACACTGTTGGAAGGAGCACTGATAACCTGCATTTGAAAGAGGTCACAGTATCTGTTTAGTAAAGCATTTGTAATCAATATGAGGAAGGAGGAAGTCTCATGTTTGTATAGGCAAATATGACCTACAACCTTGGGGGTGTTTTTTGTTTTGAGATCTCTGAATTTCTAGAATGAGAGACACAATATTCCATTGCATATAGAGGGGCTGATCATCTCATAAGTGTCTGGAATCATGCCTGAAGCATGGTGGGCACTTTATAAACAGTACCAAATAAATGAGAGAGTAAATAAATTAATAACATTTTAAATGTTTATCTATGTTCCACCTAAAATTACCTCTTGCAGCATAGAAATATGCCTGTATAATAAGGACTGGAGTGAGAGTGTTAGCAAGTCCTTGGGGCTGCAGATCTAAAGCCACATTCTCTGCTTCCCTTCATTAGTCATCTGAAACATCCATTTGGATCATCTGTCTGAAGTGGAAGAGAGAGGGTTTAGTTTTAGTCTGAATGATCATTTTCTCTAAATTTAGATTCAATGATGTTCTAAACTTAAAAGGATTCAGCTTCTTGATTTGAGGGATATAGTTAATATTCTTGCAGTCATTTCTTCCAATATTAAACAAACTTACCTCCCTGGCCACTAGAACTGATGAACAACTTCAGTCCTTACCCACAAGTGCAGCAGGGTTCCACATGCAGGTGCCTAGTGAGATAAAAATTCAGAAAACACATAGCCAAGCATGCCTGCCTCCTTATTCCAAAAGTGCGCATCAGACAGGTCAGTGCAGAGCAGGGAGAAAAGAATTTGGATGTGTTTTGCCTTCTCTCTTATCCTGGAAATTGGAGTAGGAATTCTCTCTCTTGAGGTTACATGAGGAGTGGGGTCTGATTATCCCATTGAACAGTTATTTCAACATCAGCAATGCCTGAGAAAATCTAATCATTTATACTTGCCCTAAAAATTCAGTGTGTTAACATTTTCATTTGCTTCAATTCCTTCTTCCTCAAGGTTTAAAGTGTCTTCATTGTCTGGATCATGCCCAACTCAGATAATTCTTCCTCGTTAGCTAGGTAGTATTTGATCACTACAGATGAGTGAGATACAACATGGTTGCTTGCTGCTCCTGGAGATATGAGGAAAACCAATAGCCATTTTCCTCGCAGATAATAGTTTTGGAAAGCTGTATCAATTGTAGGAAAAATACCTTGGATGTCCTTACATGGTTAAGGTAAAGAGAAAGCCACTCTTGTCCACATATCAAGGGTTAGTATAGAACCAACTAGAAACTTGCTGATGTCCACAACAGCATGGCTACCATGCATACATCTTACCAGAAGCTAGAAGGTGGAGGGTAGCAGGGAAATCTCAGACCTGGGAAGAAATGCACATTAAAAAAAAAATGTTACATGGCTCTTCTTAAATTTTCCCTAAAAGGAGCATGATAATACTGATTTAACTATACAGCAATGAAATTAGCTTTTACTAATTTACTAATGTAATTGCCAAACTGTATTCATTATGTGTCAGACCACCTAAAGTTATGATTTCTAGTTCAAAGGTGGAGAATACTTTGAGGGATTTGTACAAACCAATATACTTCATGTACTCTTTAGGTGCATTTGAATCTGCACCTAAATAAAAGTTACCTACAATATCTTACTAAAATGCACCTTGTTTCTCATGACTTCAGTTTAATGTTAAGCATCTGCATATTTCTCTGCCAATTCTAAATTCTAGCAACTTGTTTCTTTAGAGACATAAAAATGCAACTTAACGTTGCACACAATACAGATCAAGGGATTAAGTTTCATAAGTTTTGCTTTGTTTTTTAGAATCTTGTATCCTCCTTCCTGGAATATTCTCCATAATCAAAGTCTGCCAAAAATTGGAAACAAATCCTTGAGATTACCTAGGGAACACCCTCTATTTATACATGAGGATACTGAGACCCAGAATGAGCCAAGTTAGTAACAAAACCAGGATGAGAACACAGCTTTCAGTTCCCAATCCTCTGTTCTCCCCCATATCCATCCTTAAAGACTCCACACCAAACCCATGCTCCATGAAGCCTCTGTGGCAGCCAATGACTTATCATTTCTAGGAGCCCCTAACCATGGTCTATGCTATAGCACTTAGCATTTGATTAAAAACACTTTATTGTCACTCCAAATATCATACTGTAGTCATGTATAGCTAAAGGTGATTAATTACCTCTGAAGGGCAAAAATCCATGATCTAGGCCAACAGTGTGGGCAGACCCTGGGCTTTTGCGTGCACACTGTGCAAGCTACTTGCAGTCTTTACTTTTGAACTGGGTTGCAGCCCCAACAGTGCTCATCTTGGTCCCAGCTTCTCCAAGGTCCAGCAGCTGTCCCGGGAGGAGGACATCACCCTGCACGAGAGCACAGAGATCATGGCTGAGTTCTTCTTATTTGGCATCAACAGTATTCTGTGCCAATGTGGAAACCTTCACTCAAGTGCAGAATTATGGACTCACCTTGCTGGTGACTACAAGGCCTTATAGTAACCCTAAGATCAGATGCCATCGTATCCCTGCTTTAGAGATAAAGAAACAGGCTGAGTGCAGACCTTTCAAACAGCGCAGCAGGAGTGAAGGTGACATGCTGTAATTCAGATGTTGAAAGTCCCCAGAGGCCTGTGTGTTGACGACTTGGTGTCTAGGGTGGCATACTGAGAAGTGACCTTAAGAGGTGGACCTGGTAGGAAGTCCTAGACCACTGGACTGTTCTCTTGCAGGGATGGGGGATCCAGCCCTTCCTCTCTCTGCTTCCTGGCCACACCAGGAGCTGCTTTGCCTTCATGCACTCCCCCAGCATGGCTAGCACAGAAACAATGGGATCAATCAGTCCCAGACTGGAATCTCCCAAAAGCATAAGCCCAAGCAACCCCTTCTTCTTCATAAGTTATTTATCTCATGCATTTTGTTACTGTAATGGTGACCAAGCACTTCTCTGAAGAAGCCACAACTGGCAGAGAAAAGTCAAAGTGCACAGAGGCATGAGTGCTTCTGCCAAGTCACCCAGCAAGCATCAGCAGCGACCAGCAGGGCTAGGCACAGCACCAGCACCACAGCCGTGATTCATATGAAAAGACTTTGCCAGGGCTGCACATCCCTCAGCACTGAGGCCAGAGTAGAGCCTTGGGCCAAAGCCTATGCTCGCTCCTGTCACCTCCCTGCCTTCCTCTCTGTGGGCATTCTGCCTTCTAAGTGGGAAAGGACTGATTTCCTTGCAACATCCTACCTTCCCAAGCCCCACTAGCTCAGAACAAATGGCTCAGTCAACCCCAAGGGATGGAATTCAAGTGTGTGCTGAAAAAACTGGGTCTTGGAATTGTCCGGAGCCTCAAGTTCCAACAAGTGGACCCTGCTCCCTAGGCATAAAAGCGGGAGCCTTCATTACTGTTTTGGTGGCTTGGTCCTCCAGACCTGAACTGCGCAGCAGACTGGGGGCCATGCACACCGACAGCCTGTGGGCCATCATGTGGTTGGAGGGGTACTGCAGCTCCACTGTGCAGTGCTCCGAGGAGACTCCTCAGGAGCCTCACGCTGGCTTCTGGCAGCTGCTCTAGGAGACTGAGCACAGAAGGAATGCCTTGTAGGGCAAGTGGTTTCATTCAGGAAATTGTGGACACACAGAAAGGCAACGATGTGGTTTTTCTTTTTTATACTACTTATATAAACCAATGAAAATATAAAAGAAACAAAGTATAGGTCTTAAGAATATATCGCCTATAAATATTTCCCTGAAATCACTACAGTGTGCTTTAACTTAGGCAAAATGTATTAATATCTAATGTAAATATATTTAAAACTCCTGTGACATTCCAGAATGCACTCAACTGAAAACCTTGCTGATAAAATTAAATAGTTAAATGTAAAGGTCTCCCTTTATCTTTAAGGAGTGATTCTGGAGTGATGTCCATCTGTGAAAGCCCAAAACCTATATCTGAGCAACTCATTTCAGGTGTGAATGCACAAAATGTTCACTAATTCAATTCCTGGACCAGATGCAGACTTCGTTGGCTAGTGACTGTCAGCCACTGAGGTCATCTGAAATCTCTCCTGGCCCATAGGTTTCTGCCCTGCCCTTGTCCTACATGCCGGAAGTGGGTGATGGTCATATTCCATGTTACCAATACCATGGTGAGACATACCTCTCTGCACTGGCTCTACTCATGTGGCCAGATGAAACTCTTTGGCCCTAGCTGTTATTTTAGTAGAGAAAGCTGTAAACTACAAGCTGACATTTTCTAAGAATGCCTTGGTTGTGGCTTTGAGTCACACCCAGGTTGAATTGCACATTACCTCCTTGTTGTTGCTGCATGCAGCATGGCCAAGCGAGTGGTCCTGGCAAGGGGTGGAGGGGGATTAGAAAAATAAGACTCACACATGAAGATTTTGATGATAAAGCTGGGATCAGGTGGATTGCTGCTCTCTGATGGACATGCAGATCTAAAGAGTTATACCAGTTATCTTTATTTACATATGTCTCATTATCACGTTAAAGACTAGGCAAGTATTGTTCAGGAAAGTTAAAAAAAAATTAGAACAGCTATGTAGCTTTTCCACAGTTGCAACCCACAGTTGCAAAGTGCAATGTTAGGAGCTTTGTATAGCTCTCAAGAAAGTCCATTGTTTAAAGCTACTGTTAAATGGGCAAGCTCAGGAGAAGCAGAGCTGGTGGAACATTGTGGTTGTCCAGCATGTGAATTCCTCTATTCCCAGGAGCTACATGCCTGAGATTAAGGGCAGAGCTGATAGAATTCTTAGCACAGAGCCTCCTCATGCAGGGCATCACCACAGCAGCTACGCATCCTGTGCCCTTGCACAGGAACATTACCAGGCACCAGGCATGCCACAGCCATGCAGTCATCAGAGACCCGACCCCAATCTCAGTCACTGCTCTCCCATCCTCTGTCACTGCTCTCCACAGGTTGTGGCTATTTTCTCCTCCTCACTCCCTTGATCCATGATACCAAGACACTTATCATACTAAAGGTGTGAAAATATGCTTCCTTGGACATTTCAAAGAAAATCCTTCCATAGAAAAATGTATTACTCTTAGAGTAAACACATACCTATTACAGGAATTACAGAGAAAGCATTTGCTTGGCAATGTGCACTATGTCCCACTCCCCTCACAGATGCCTGCAATGGCCTCCACAGGCCCTGGGTCTACCTCTGCTGACGTGCACACTCTTCTTAACAAAAACCAGACACCAAAGAGCAGCATCTGGGAGTCCCCTCCTGTCATCTGAACTTCCTCTCCATGGGTATTTAAGCAAACCAAGATAAATTAACAAGGTAGCTGATAAATCATGCTGAAAACCTGCTCTTCTCTTAAACGGAAATAAGCACACACATTTTGCTTGTTTCTTTTCAAAAAAAAAAAAAAGTCCATGATCTATGTTTTTCTTGACTTTTCCATAGCACCTAGGAAAATGATGTGATCTACTCTTCATCTTCTGGAGTACTTCTCTCTGCTTCAATAAATTCAGCATTTTGCTCCTTGTAACTTTAACCCTATCATCCTTAGAAACATAAACTTTGATGCACATGACATTTAGCACACACATATGACATGTCATAGGCTGCTCCCAGCTCATCATCGCCAGGGTCACGACCCTGCCAGTTCATTCACTCCCGTAAATCTGCTTTTATCAACTGTTCTTTCCCCTGACAACTCAGTCTCTTCCAGTTTCATTTAACATCCTGTTATGGTTTAGATATGAGGTGTCCCCCAAAGCTCTTGTGTGAGACAATGCAAGAAAGTTTAGTGGTGAAATGATTGAGAGCCTTAACCTAATCAGTGCATTAATCGACTGATAGGGATTAACTGGGTGGTAACTGTACACAGGTGGGGTGTGCTTGGGGGAGGTAGGTCATTGGGGGCATGCCTTTGGGGTTTATATTTTGTTCATGGAGAAGGGAGTCTCTCCCTGCTTTCTGGTGCAATGGCTTGAGCTGCTCTCCTCCACCACACTCTTCTGCCATGATGTTCCACCTCACCTCTGGCACAGAGCAATGGAATTGGCCATCTTTGGATCAAGACCTCTAAAATTGTGAGCACCAAATAAACCTCTTTGAAAATTATTCTTGTCAGGTCTTTTGGTCACAGCAGGGAAAAAGTTGACTAAAACACATCCTGTCCTGAAATGTGCAACTGTTTCATTTCTTTTCTTGCTTTGAACTACAAACTTGTAAGGGGGAGTCCATATAACTGCCTGCTTGCACCTCCTTGCCACCAATTCAGTCCTTATTCTAAGCTCAAAAGAGGCCTTTTTGATAATCTATGAGCATTTTCTATAAGTTCTTTCCTCCTGCTGTCTCTGAACACTGATGCCCATTCTCTCCTTCTGGCTACCCTACATTCTCTTATTATCTTCCTGTCTCTCTGGTTTTTCAATGTCTCATTCACTAATTCCATATCTACCTCCCACTTCTTAGTGTCAGTTCTAACATTATTCCAGACATCACCACACATAGAGTTACTGACAACCATCACCACCAAGATGTTCGAGTATGTCACAAATTCAACCAAAATAGTGAACTTCTTTTTCTTTAACCCCTCTGATGCTCCACACACTGCACTCTTCATTTCTGCTAATGACAATATAATCTTCTCAGCTCAACAAGCTGAAAATTTCTGAATCACCTTTCCTTCCGTCACCTGTAAATCCAACCAGGTTAATTCTATTTTTATTTTAATTAGTTTTTCAGAGAGTTTTGGTGTAGTACTTCCTTTCCTTTCTACTGCACTGCCCTAGTTCAGGCTCTCCCTTATTTATCCTCCAGCACTTTTATACCTCTGGGTGGGAAAGGAGGACTTAAATCTAAAAATATCAATACACAGTAATATATTCTAAGGGATAAATAAATGGAAAAGATCAAAGGTCTCTAATTGGCTATCCAAATGCCAAATCTGAAAGATGTGTTTTGTTTGGCCTGAAGAGCATTTTTATCATTTTGAGCAAACCTTCCATAGAGACTTCAAATAAAAGTCTGGATGTTCAGGTAGTTTAGCAAAGGAGACCATTTGGTAGCACTGGGTCCACAGCTATCAGCTATATCTGACTTGTGGTGTCCTCTTAAGAGACTCACCCCACCATAATCCTCACCACTCCCTAGTTTCGCTCAATTGTTTATATTCACCTGCCTCTACTTCAAGCTTCTTGGTCCCTGTAGGTATCTGAGTTTGTAAATTCTGCTCTTAAAGTTAGAACTAAGATTTTTGATGGTAAGGATGCTAATTCTGCATGTTTGACTCCTAACACTATCATAATAGTAAGGACCCAATAAATGTTTGGAAAAAGTTGGTGAGGTAACTATTATCAGGAAAGGTATAAAGGTACACAGAGAAAGAAAAATTTAAATTGAATCTTGAATAAGACAGTTCAATTTGATTAACCTGCAAAGAAGAGAGAAAAATTATATGTATACAAAAAGCATCCATCCTATATTTTAATCCCAAATTGAGTGCTTATTTGTTTACTGCTAGGCAATTGACTTAATCTTGGTGAGCCTGTTTCTCTATCTGCTAAACTAGGATAATATTATATAGTTCATAGTGCAGTTATGAGAAATAACCAAGATATATAATTATCCAGTATGATTAGTAAGTAGTAGTTATTAACAACAAAAAATAATAACTCCCTAAATAAGAAGTCAAAAAATGAGCAGGGTAGGATATAGTAAGTAGCCCAATTAGACTGGAGCAAAATGCTCCAGAGTGAAATGCAAATAGATAAGAATGGAGAGAGATACAGACCTGATCCAATCATCATTTCTCTCCAACCAACTCAAGGCTTAAAACTATCAGCTGAGTAACTGTGGGAAGTGACTGAAGCCAAGGATTCTGAAGAAGTCCTTCCTCAGTAGAAAGCACATGAGCTGTGAATCAGATGAATTCTAATGTCGGGTCCGGCACTTACTAGCAGGGTAAACCTGAGCCAGTTGGTTAACTGTTCTAGTTCTCTGTTGCCTTATCAATAAAATGGAGATGGAAAGACCTACGTATAAAAAAAAAAGGATGGCTTTAGTCATAAATAATACATTTGAAGCAACTACTAGTATGCTAGGCTCATGGTGGACACTCGATAAATTTTCTATCATGGGTACCACCATCTTTTGTCCCTTCCTTTTCTTTTCTTTCTTGTGTGTTTTTGCCTCCTATACTTTTCTCTCTTTCTTCTTTGCCAGGCTCTTTACCCCTCCCTACCTACATCTGTGTTTCCAACAAGTGTTTACTGAAGTTAATTTCACTCAAAATCATTTACTTAAATCAGGCACAGTGCTATTAACCTCCTTACCTTTAAACAGAGCTAACTAGCTTGCCCTTGGAAGTACTTCAAATTCGTGTGCATATGTGAGTCATGCACCTTCCTGGTAAATCAGTTTGCAAAATATACTGGTTTGATCAAAATGTGTTCAGATATAAGTGTAATATGTAGACTAAAATGTGTTCACATATTCTGAAGTTCCAAGAGTGTATGTGTAAGTATAGCATAGGGAATGACCAGGAAACCTGGCATAGCTATCACTGGAATGGCAGGAAGCAACAGTAAACAATGGTAAAGGAACTAAGTGAAAGTATAAACAGTCACATCCTTTGACCCACTAATCCCATTTCTGGCAATTTAGCGAGAGAAAATAATTACAGATATGCACAAAAAGTTAAAAGATGTTCCTTCCAGACTTGTTCATAAAACTATAAAAAGTAAAACCAACTTTAACATCTAACAAATAATTATGATTTTTCAAAGTAAGCTATTAATCAGTGATGTCACAGAGTCTCTGATATCATGGAAATATGATTAAGCTATATTAACTGACAACAGCAAGTTTGCAAAGCAAAATATATGTATAAACCTGTATTTGTAAGTATATATGAATAGAAAAAAAAAGAAGATTATGGCTAGCAAGATATTAATGCTTGACCATGAAGGTGCATTCTGGATTTTTACTTTTTGTTTCTAGCTTTAAATGTTTCTAGGTACTACCTTTACAACTAGAAGAAATTACAGGTGCACACTAAATATGCATTAATGTTTTGCAAGTGGAGACATATGATAACTAAATAGATAATATCTAGTTATCCAAGGATAGCTAGCAAAATAAGTAACTGATAATGGATGATAGATTGACGGCTAGATGGCTGGCTAGACAGACACATGATAGACAGATGGATGATTAGATAATCTCCACATCCAGGAGGCACACAGAGTCAGATGGCTATCAAGAATGCTTAATGAACCTCATAGGTGTCCTCAGTGACAGACTGATGACACTCCAATTCTTCGGCAGTTGTGACTGAGCCTGTCCTTTCTGCCATCAGGTCGACGCCCATGGCAACATTCTCCTCAGCACCCTGGAAATTAGGAATGAGACCAGCGGCTCAGAGGTGCTCACGGGCGTGAGCGACCCTAACACCACCATGTACTCTTATGGCAGCGCCAGCATCCAGTACCGCAAGCCGCTGAGCAGCCGCGAGGGCTACGGGCGCGCCCTGGACCGGCACGGGGTGCCCAGCAAGGGGCGCATCCGCAGGCGCGCCTCCCAGCTCAAAGTCAAAATCCCCGACTTGACTGATGTGAATTCCATAGACAAGTGGTCCCGAATGTTTTTCCCCATCACCTTTTCCCTTTTTAACGTCGTTTATTGGCTTTACTACGTACACTAAGATCTGTCCTAATGGTTCGATGTAGACTACTCTCCTCTTCTCTTGTTTTTTAGCCCCCAGGTCCCCAACAGCGACACTGCTGTGTTTTTTGAGGTAAGAGATTCAGCCATCCAACAGGTTTTAGGTTTTGCATATCGATTTTATTACTGCACCATGTTTACTTCAAAAAAATACTTTTTTCCCAGTCTACTGTGGTCCAGGTTATCCGCTCTTTAAGAGCTCAATTAATTGCCATGTTTACAAACCAACCACACAAAGAGAGGAGGTAGGAAGATCTCTAGCAGTCCTTTCTAGTTGCCCTGTTTTTTGCTTTTTGTTTTTCTTTTTTAAATAAAAAGAGGACCTCGCTGTCCACTGCACTGCTTCCTGGCAAACTGTAACACTCTCATGCTGCCAAAAAAAACCCCAACACAATTTCCAGGATCTCAGAAGAAAAATAACAAAGCCATTGACAAGTTACAGATTTCCAGGAAGAGGGAGGGGGGTGAAAGGGTGAAGGTAGAGGAGTCTAGAGAAGAGAGGAAGGTTCCCCTAGACTCTTCAGTTCCCCCAAGTCCCTTGTTGAAGGGCTCCTCAGCTCTGTGGAACAGGAGGGAGGGATTGAAAAGTGCCGGTCAAGGTTGTGCCAACTCAACCTGCCATCTTCACCTCACTATTAGGCTGGGTATCCTTGGAAAGGCTTCTTTGTCAGACTTCCTGGCAAATTTGTCAATGAACATTAGAATCCAGCCTGCTAAAACTGGTGGCCATTGAGAACATTTTTCTCTCCTTCATAGGCATAAAGAGTTTGGGGGACAATGATAGTTTTCTTACTGACATGTCCATTGAGCAGCCCTGGATGCACCATGAGCCTGAACTCCTTTGAAGCTGTGCCATGAAACCTTGCCATCACATTTCCATAGTTCCTGCTCCAGGGAGAGTAAGAGACGGATATGTGGTGAGGGATTTGAAGAGGGGAATGGGGAACAATTTTCGCTTGACAAAAATATTGTCCTTTCCATGAGGAAGGCAAGATTTATGTGCTGTGAAAAAGGGTGCCTGGGCAGTTCTCTGAACTGCCAAATCTTAAATCAAATAGTATATATTTCTTAGCCTTCCAGAGAGCAGTATCTAATGGTGACAGGCTAGTCACATAGGCCTTAGCAGGTACTTTATGGCTCTCTCTCAGCTCTGCATTCCAGGCTGTGAATTGAACAATACAGGAAACGCACACTCATCCACATTGGTGTCATTCTCCTCCAAAACCAGATTTACATTTTAAGAAAATCCTTGAAGTAGCAAATCCACAGATAAAAACAATGACAAACACACTGGGCCTTCAAACACACGCACCAGCCCCTGAAGTGTAAACCCTGTCTACACTTGTCAATCACTGTCATCCCTGCTCTGCCTTAGCTCTGCTCATGGACTACCCTGGGTCATGGTTCTCATGACATTCAGTAATGCAACCCAATTCTAAACACGTCCAACATGCGACGGTTGGGACTTTTCCCACTTTATTTCATTTAAACCTCTTTTTGAAATTTGAGTATCTAAAAATTCTCTGTTTTCAAGATTGAGTGAGACCTTAAATTGACCATCCAGTGATAGAGGTGATTTGTCACTGATCCATAGATATGAAATCACGGTTTAAGTAATAATAGGGATGATTGCCTCTTTTGAAAAATCTGACTTTCTCCCAGACGCTGTGAGGAGAGTCTATGTGTGGAATAGCATGAGTTGCTGGATATTATAGTCGTAATTGGAAAGATAAGGCTGAATTCTTACTGATGGGTCCAAGGGGAGTTAGAAGATATTCTTTTAGAAAAAAAAGTGGAAAAGGGAATCCCCAAATACTGAATAGGTATAGTTGAAGATAATATACATTAGTAAGAATATTAGAACTCCACTTTAACCTGAAAAATGATCTCAATGGTTTCATGAGGAGTTAGTAGAGTTATGGGAACCAAATTTTTATTTCAATTTTCAGTTATATGAACATACTTCCCTGGTTAAGGTAATCCCCAACTTGTGGACATGAAGTCATCTATTTTGAAACTTCGTTCACTCCTTGGCAGGATGAGATGCTTTGCCATTGTAAAATGTCTAAATTGGGTGCCATGTGGCCATATTGGTGATTTTAAGGTTAGTATTCTCAATGACCACCCAGGAACCACTGTGCAGCCATTCATTTTAAACACAGGAAGGGGGATTTTTGGCTGATGTCTAACAGAAATGAATCATTCTGATGTCAAAGCCCTTTAAAAAGCTTTTAAGGGTAAATTTTAAATCAGAAAAGATATGTTTCCTAACAAAACAGTTTCTCTTTATCTGCTTAGATCATTCTTCTTAGAAAATGACTGAAGTAATTTGTATTTCAATTATTATTTTTACCTTGTCTTTTGAAGTCTAAAGTGTTGTTTTTGCTATAGTTTTAGATATCTTCTGAGAAAACTTAACCTTTGTAAAATGTAAAATTATGAAGCCTGGATCTACCCACTGGGCACAAAATGGTATCACCATCTGGGCACTAGAGGGTTCACAGCTACCATTATGCAAATCCTATCAAATGACTCTAATTTTAGAGACGATGGTAGCTAGAAGAATGGAGAAGCTGGCCACACTTCTTTCTTCTGAACATCTCTCAGAGAAATCCTTCCCTCCTTGGATCTCCTCCTGGCTAAATCCTCCTTTCTAGGCTGATCAGTGCATGGAAAAAAAAATCTACCTTCTCTTGCTGTCTCTCTTTGTCTTGTCCAAAATGATCTACATAAGACACAAAAAGTTGTGAAACATTCTTAACTGCCCTCACACTGGCCCACATTCTTGAAAGCTTCAGATTATTACATTATTACATTATACAAGGGTTAGGTTTAGTTATTATTGGGTGGTTTTATTTTTTGCCATGAAGATAGCCATAATCCCCTGCATTACTTAAGTGGCAGAAGAGATTGAAAATTGCACACTCATTCTCTTACGCCTGCCACATTCAGGTCCAGGGAACCCCATGTGCACAGTCCATCAACTGTGGCATAAACTGTGTCATCAACTTAACCTATATAACTTAGCAGAATTTCCATCTTTCATGTGACAATGATGACTACCCATTTGTTCCTTGTATACATGTCCCTTGACCACATCAGGGGTGACATGTGTGTTACACTTACCAGCTTTGTGAGGCAGAGACCCAAGTAAAGAAACATTTTTGCTTGAATTTTCCAGGATTATTGCCTCTGCCCTCTTCATTGCCAAATAGAAACAGCAGCCCAGTTGCTACTTCTGCTGACTGAATGACCTGATTTTGTACACACCATCTTTATTGTACATTACGGTCAACTAAAGATCTTGAAAATGCAAAGAAAAAAATGTGGTGCAGAGAATAAACTTTGGTTTAAGGGTTCAGGGACCGGCTTTCCTTTAAAAATATTATATCCAATACATAGAAATATTGATGAAATTCCATCTTTCTCAAATCAATGACTATATTAAAAATATGCATTTGGGAAAGAACTCAATTGCAATTTGCCAAGTTAAACAAACAAACAAAAAAGACACATATATAATGCTTCTAGAAGGATATGATCTCCAAGATTTCTTATATGGACAGTTCTGAATAGTACCTTACTGAAGGGTGATGTGCCAAGATTTTTTTTTCCTAAACAAAGTATAATTATATGTCCCAGGAGGGAGACAAAAGGAATGGTTAAGCATTTGCTTTTGTTGGTTCAATCAGCAATTACTGGAGGAAGAGAACAGAAAATCAAAAAAGATATGTTTCCTGAAAGCAAGCAGAAAACATGAAGGTAAATATGTTGAGGGGATGTAGACTATTATGTAAACTTCCTTGTAAATTCTGTACATAGTTCATTGAACTGTTCCCTGTGGTGTGGTGGTCCTCTGCTTTGGGTGGATGTTTGAAAACTCTGAGCATTGTAAATAATGTAAGCTTATAAAGCATTTGCTTTTATTCATGAAGCAAAATGACTAGTGATTTGGACCCAAACCAGAATCTTTTTCAGCTCTTGCTCTTCCTCTGCTGTTTCGTGTGTGCAGTTGTGTAACCCCGCTGTAAGCCAGAGCCAGGTGTCTGTGATCACTGCCTCATGCCCCTATCCCACCAAAAGTGTCAGCGGCCATGAGAGGGCTGCAGGCCTGAGGGGCCCAGGAACAGCACACCAGCAGAAATGGGGACTGGAGCAAACTGCTCCTTGAACCTGTCATGAAAAGTAGATGGATGTGTTGTTTTCAGTCATTTGTAACTATTCATATCTCCAGATATGGAATCATCCATGCCATTGGGTCAGGAATGCAAGAGATGCTCAAAATCCACAGGTGATCCAAAGCTTCATTTGTGCCAATAGTTTTAGCTCTAACTTCTCTTCTGCCATATTTGCCAGAACTTCTCAAACAAAAACAGAAGTGAATAGAAGGGATAGTGTGATCAGGGTAAACAGGCAGATGTCCAAAATTTAGAAAGAGATAGTCAACAGGCTTGATGACACTAACTGGTTGATTCATTTCTAAAAAATCCAGTGGTAACCATGTCATTATTACTTAAAGGTAAAGAGAAATATTGTTATAAACTAGGAACTAAAACAAGGATTTTCAGCTGGGGGTAGAGATGTGTATATGTGCTAGGTAAGCTTAAAAGAAGGTCTGGTAATGTAATGTTCTCAAATATA
Organism: Glaucomys volans; assembly: GCA_020662805.1. Classification (NCBI taxonomy): domain Eukaryota; kingdom Metazoa; phylum Chordata; class Mammalia; order Rodentia; family Sciuridae; genus Glaucomys; species Glaucomys volans. Next base: position 200,888 of record JAJEJO010004265.1, on the reverse strand, counting down.
TTTCCCCTAGGTATTTGTATTCTTGAAAAAGTCTTCAGAATGATGGGATATTGTGCCATAAGATGTGTTTCCATGCAAACTGGCAGTCCCAGAGAGGGTGGATGACATCTACAGAAATTCTAATCAGGGACAGAATTTGGTGTCTTAGTAATGTATTTGAGGGAACATGTCTTTCTTGGAGGTAAGAAATTAGCAAAGTTGGACTTTGTGTTAGCACTCAAAGTGGTAGGAGAGCATACACAGGGAGCATCACTGTGAGACATTTTAGTTCCAAAATGTGCCCACGAGGTTCCACCACTGTGTGAATAAGAAAAATGACTCATCAGGTCAATTTGTAGCTTATACATTGTGCTTTTACTTTAACTGCGCTTTTTTAAAATATGAAATCAACTAAAGTGATAGAAAACTTCATTGTTAGAGGCTGCAGTTACACAGGCAAGCACATGAAAGAAAAGAAAGTTAATAAAAGAATTGCAAACCAAAAAATACTTAGTTTCTAGACGAATAAGCATGAAGAGTTTTGTGTTTGTTTTTACTTCTCCTATAGGAAGAATCTCCTATTTGAACTGAAGGGTTCTAATAGTTGTTTAGAGTTTTTTATTGTTGTTGTTGTTGTTGTTCTTTTGTTTACTTAAAAAGTCATTGGTATATCAAGGGACTCAGAATCGTTCCTGATTATCCCCTAGAGCCCTTGCATATCCTGGACTCATCAAAAGGGCTTCAGTAAGAATTCAATGTGGGGAAAAGTAGGTGTATTTCTGAACCAGTTGGGTAAGAAAAACATTCTCCTAATCAACTCTATTTGCACTTCCTATCCTGCAGACAATCAAACAATAAATTAATAGAAATAGATTAATAAAAGAAATAATAATAAGTAGCATGATTCATTTGCCTTAGGTACACAGGGTCATAGATTATCTTAAAACAATTCCATTCAAAAGCCAAAGGATGAAGAAGGGCAATCAGTCTCGCTGCCTGGCTCTTGCTTCTTTCTCAGTTTCCCTTTGAACAGAAACAAGGAAGATGAGACATTTCCCAATATATCTAAGTGCAAATTATTAAAAGGTGATGTATATGTGTGTTGGGCAATTTTGGCTTGTGTAAAATACATTACCGCTTCTATATTCATTTCTTCCCACACTGTATACCATCCTGCCTCATGTTAATCCAATGGAATTTATTCCTTTCTCTTTCTCATTTCCAAACCTCATAAGCTATCTTGTCCATAAATAGCTGAAAGCTTTGATTTCTTTGGATTGATATTGTTTATCTTCAATTTAATTTCCCACACAAAAAAAAAGATTTTTAATAATTCCTACTCATTACCTTTAGAAGACCTTTGGAGCAAGTTGTGATCATAGCAACTGTCTTAGGTTATTTTTATTTTCTGTTTTTCTGTTCCTTATGTAAAGAGTACATGTACTTATATAAGCCTTCTCTTTCTCAGCTTCCTTCAGAATACAATAGAAACACAAATCATTAGCTCAAACCTAGGGAGATCTACATCATCTATCCCAGAATTTGTTGCAAAAAGATAACATTGATACACACTATCTGAGACTCTCTTAAAGATGCTCACATTTTAGTTGCAGTAACATGAGGAACTCAAGCTGTATTAGTTCTTCATCAAGCTTATCTACTCATGCCCTCCTTCAGTCTTACTTGTACACAAAGTTGAAACTGTATTATTAAGTCTCCCAGAAGGCTTTATCTTTCAAGTAGCACACCACTGGTTATAGACTGTCCTTTAAGAACTTGACCCACTTCATCCTTCCTGTACCTAATTTCTATTCCAGATTTCTCCTTCTACATCCCTTTTACCCACTCCCTCTCAGTCTTCTAGCCAATGTTAAAAATTATTTGTAAATGGGCAGGTCATAGTACAAACTGTCTAAATTGACGCCATAAAATTATGTAGAATTCCTGTTTCCTTCAGACAGCATTTCTAAAGCCAGGAGTTTTCTAAATATCTACCAAGCAGTATGCAGTCTCACCTTGAAAGGTTAACAATAGATGAGCTACAGGGCGAGAGCGGGGAAACAGAAGGCACCTTCCAGTGAATGTGGGGATGGCAGCAGTGGATGCAAGACACCTTAGAATTAGGACTGGGACATGACCTTTGTGTTGTCTCTGCCACTATCTTGGTGAGTGACTCTGGACATGCCACTGATGACTTCCAAGTTCTCTTCCAGAAAGGCAATTTTAGAGAGGTTCATTTGTATGGGAAGCTCAGAAAAATATACAGAAGCACAGTAGTCTCTGCTAACATAGCCCCAAAAATTTAGTAATAATCCTTGTAGCTTGTCTTTGAGAGTAAGCCATCTGCTATCAAGTGAACTGAATTCAATACTTGTTCATATTCTTTTAAAAATATCTCAAATACACAGTTATGCAGTCAAGTGGCAAAAAAATTATTTTATTATTTTTATAATGTTCTCTGTCACAATATTTTCCTTTAAGAGCATCTTTAAGAAAGTCTCAGATAGTGTATATCAATGTTATCTTGTTGCTAATTTTAGATTTCTGGAAGAGTTATATGTCCTTAGACCATCCTCTGTAATTCAGTCAAGAAAAAGCCATGAAACCCCCTCATGGATGGAAAAGCCAATCTCTAGGCAGCATCTAAGCCCAAATGCTGTCACGGTGCCCTTCCCAATTTTGGACCCCTGCTCTGTCTTGAAAGTAGAGTGGCAGGTTTAGTTGTGCTCAGCCAAGAAGCAGTTTCCCATCTAATTAGAACCTCTCCTTGCCCCATGCCTCCAACCTCCCTTGCCCCTACTTTACCAGTTAAGCCTGTGAAATCTTCTAGGTACAGCCACAACAAGAGTGAAACTCCCTTACTAGACTGTGGATAGCATCTCTGGTTCTTCATAGTCTTCAAGCATCCTTCCCATTCTAGTCTCTGAACATGGTCCCCAACATGATTTTTGAAAAAAGATGTTCCTAATTTTTTCTCCTTCCATAAAGATACCAACTCCAAAACTTTTAGGATTCTTCCAAGACCCTCCTTATACCATACAAAATTGTTAGGATAGTGCCTAGAAATTCTGCCTTTCCACTGGCCTTTTTTATTTCCTTCAGCACAATTGGCTTAGCATTCTGTCCTTCAGCCTCAGCCTACAAAGACTGTTGTTCAAACCTCCCTGTGCAGAGGTGCACTCACTGCTCCTCTTTAAGTAGTAAATCAGTTGCTTCCTTTTTCTGTTTCCCATCCATTTTACCTAGAGATGGTTTCATATTTAATAGTGTGATTTCTGAAGAGAAAGAAAGCACTAGTCTAAGTTCTGACCAAGATAAGGTTAATACCTACTTAGAGATAAAAGGAAAAAATATATAGGTATATATACATATTAACCCTATTATACTAGATTTAATTCTTTTTACCTTGATCCATGCTTTGGGTAGTTCAAAGATTAGTGGAGAGGAGGAGGGAAGAGGACAGTTCCCACTTCTAATAGCTAAATATTAGCTATTCATGTCCAGTAGCCACTGTGTCCAGTTTTTTTTTCCTCCTTCTTCTCCACTCTCACAACCCAACCCATACACAGAAGTATTTTAGTATTCTCTAAGAGAAAGCATAGAAAGAATGCTTGTACAACAATGGAATCATCTGATATATCCCTCAGTGCTTTTATTTTTTTTATTTTTATTTTTTGTGTGTGTGTTTTAAGGGTGAATTTTTTTTTATTTTTTAAATTTTTTTAATTTTAGGTCATTGTAGACAAATGGAATACAACTATCATTTTTCTGGTTGTACACAAAGTAGAATCATACAATTTGCATATTTGCATATACATAGGGTATAGATGTTTGTCTCATTCGATTATCTTTCCTTCCCCGCCCCCTCCCTACCCATCATTTTTCTCCATACAATCGATCCCTTCTCCATTCTTCCCATGCCTCCCCCCACCCCACTATGTGTCATCAAGTGCTTTTAAATTAAGGGACCATGTAACCTGGTAAGCCTAAGATGATTCCAGTGCATAATTACTAATAGAGCCTCCTTCAGTCTCAAAATATCCACTTGGATAATAAATTACATGGCCACCTGTGCTATGGGGTCTCAGCAATATGAAGGTGTGAAAAGCATTAATAAATAATATTAACATATTGGATAAAACAGGTCTTAGCTCCCTATGAATTATTTACTTCTGACCAGTCTTCCCCATCACCCATGTTCATCTTATACTTTTCACTGTTCTCCTTACTCAGATTCAAGCAAATGAATCCTCAGGCTTTCCCCACCCTTCACTCCAAAGCCACACATCATTCCAGACTATTCTCATTGCTGTGATTTAAGATTTACATTTTTTTAAAATTTTTATTTTTTTTTATTTTTATTCACACAGTTCATATAATCTTCCATATACATACGGTAATGCTGTCTGTCTCAGTCTACTATCCTTCCCTCCCCCATCCCCTCCCATCCCATTTTCCTCCACACCATCCATACTTCCTCCATTCTTTCCTATCTCTCCCATAAGCCCTGCCACCTCGCCCCCCTCCACCCAAGATTTGCATTTTATTTCCATTGCCCAGATATTATTCTTCCTAAACCCACCCAATGTTTTATAATCAGGGCAACATTACCCAAAATCCATATGTGAGTACCCCGCCTCATTCCATTCCTTCTCCTGCCAGCACTCCATTAATTCTTGTACTTTGTTCAATAAAATAGATTATTTCATCAGGGTATTTCCAAGAGTTTTGTACACAAATATTCTGCCACCCTAAATAAATTATAAGGTCCTTCAGAGTACACTCCCCATTTTCAAATTCTTTATACTGTCCAAAACATTTATTGACTTGTCCATTGTAGTCTATGAATGCTGATCAAATGGCCTATAATGGCAAATACAGCAAAAGAAATGCATTTCCATAATAAGCAATATTTTGAGATTACAAATAATACCTGTGGGGATAACTCTCCCCCAAGTTATTTTGGTCCTGTGGAAGAGAATTGTACAACTTTCAAATAGATTAAATTGTAGTCATCACAGTTGAACACCAGCTGGTGTCATGCAAAGTGGTCACCAAGATTTTTTTCCACTGTGTATGATTAAATAGACTGAATCCTCATAATACTGCCATTCTAGATTCTACCAGTTCTATCAGAATTGAAATTTCCGTCCTAATTATCACTGCTTTTTCCTTTTGGAGAAAAATATTCTTTAGGCTTCTTTTTTTTCCCTTGTTTATTCACATTTGGCTTATTAAAAGCCTTCTAAATCTAGGTTTCTATGGGTGTTTATTCTTGAAGTTGGGACTACACTGGAACATTCTGATGTGAATTCTAAGAGAATACTCCTAGAAGATACTGCATACCAAACTCTATTTCTGCCAAGGTATTACTAGATTTAGATCTAAGAGGGATAAAAATTTCTTGACATTTGTCACTGCTTCTCAAGACTAAATATGTATAGCAAAATGCGTTTTAGAAGGCTCTTTAAGTTATTAACATTCCTGTCTCCTAAGTATTTACTTATTTGCACAGAAGAAATATATAATTTGCAAGCCTTACCTCAGAGTAGCAACCAACTGCCCCAGTTCTACTAAATAACTTATTTTTCTACATATATTTCCCCAATACATTGGATTACAGTGTATCTGCTTTTTCTTTTTATCAACTCATTATTGATGTGTTTCCTACACGTTTTACAAATACTCACTGGATAAAGCTTGAAATATGTTATATTTTGCAATGATTCCTGAGACATTTTTTAGGGAAGCCCCTAGATTATTCTCACTCACTGTAGTGCCATGGAAAAAAGAACTATATATCCAAGTGACCTTTCATACTCAGAGTACCACTACTTTTCTAAGAAGGGAATGCATATGATTCTATACACATATATTTATTGAGCATGCTACTCACCTCCATATTTTAAAGAGGGCCAATAATCCTCTTGACAAAAACTATCCTGTGGAATTATTACCAGGTCAAGATTGCATGAGGTTTTTGGAAATCAATCCCCACTGATAAAATGTTTACAATGACCAAAACTTCTTTGACATTTTTAAATAAGTTTTTATTTTTGACCACCAGGCAGCATTTTGTGCCATTGTAATGGAAGCCTAATACTTAATGTGAAATAATGTTAGTATGTCATTTAAAAGGTTGGAAATGAAATCTGGAAAGTTTAATATTGTTAAAATACAAATAAAACTGTTTTTGAAAGAAAAGCATCTGGGTTAAGGATGGCTTCCTTGAAAAATTCTCCTGGCTATCCATCATCTCTGAATAATTATTTCACTCCTCTTTTCCTTACTCGAGGGGACTGAACCTGAGGCAAAGACCTTGACACAGTGATTTGGGAGGTTTGGGAAAGCAGGGCTCCTTAGGTGACAGAATAGGAAATGACTATCCTGCCAGCAATGGAAGACCTCTTTGGCTACCACTTCGCCTGAAACTTAACTGAATCCCAAAATTAGCCAATCTTGCCAAACCAATCTTCTTCAATTTTAATTCATAGCATCCTGTACTACATAGCTGGGGCTTTCAAAAGCAGGTGCTACGTACATACAGAAAGAAATGCATACCTTTTGTTGCCTCTCAAAATCCGTTATACTAAACTCGCCAAATATGTCAGAGGATATTGTTACATGTTTTACTTCTTATGTTTTTAAGTCTCCACTAATCAATTTTGCTATCTACCCTCCTACCAAATGTAATTTAGCTAATCCATATCCTGATTGGTATTGCACAGTTCTTGTAAATAAAGGAATTCCTTTCTCTTTATTTTTCAGAAGGCAGAACCTCTTTCATTGCAAAGAAACATAAATAATATTTTAATGCTCTTTTTCTCTTTTCACATAAGCATTTTCTTTCTTACATAAGCAGATAATACTTTTGTACACCTACCAGACCACTAAAGAAGCTATTTGGCAAGAATGAGTATTTCTGGAAACCTGTAGAAATTTTTTACTGAAGAGACAGGTTTTAACAAATGCCAAGAAAGGAAATGATGGACTCCTTACTTTTCTAATTCAAGTTTTCTATTTTGTATCAATATATGCTGCATTTTCTGATTGAAATTGCCATTCTGTCTAATGAAACTTGTGATTCTTCTGGAGTTGCTTTTTACATTTGAAATCAAACTTTCATATGGTGTGTACTTGTCTGCACCCTTTCCGTTAGGGGCTTGATTAAAATGTTGTTTCATTAAATCCTTTTTATGTGCTTAAAGTATGTGATGTTATGCCTTCGTTATCTCAAAATCTGTGGAGAAAATCCATGAAGCCTGTAGACTGTGATTTAAACACATGAAAGAAGACAGATTTCCCTTTAGGCAGTGAATTAGTGAATAAGAAATTGTTCAGTGGCCTCTGATCCTGACCCTTTTTCCCTTCATGGCCTTTTTTTCTATAATTAACCATTCATTGAGTAATTGTGTACTCTTGTAAAATGCAAAATCAATTTACATGCAATCAGGTATGGACACAAGAAATGCTTGTGCTCTTGATTTCAGGACTCACAGATACCCTAACAGTCACAGGACTGACCACAGTTCACTGAATATTTTTGTTAATAGCGTTGCTTTGCTATAAAATAAGTTGCTGTTTGCTTTGGTACAAGGTTTTAATCATTGCAGCAAATCAAAGAAAATGCTTTTGAAAGGGTGGTGTCAAAAACCATCAGTTGTACTTATAAAAAGTAATTGTGCAGCTTCCAAAATGTAGCTCGTTGCTGTAAATATGTACAATTTATGTCAGCTTGTTTATTTCAAAACTGCCAATAAAAATTTTTTAATGAAAAATGTCTACATATAAAAAGCTTACTTTGTACTGTTTTAAACATGCAAGATTTCAGGTATATCTTTTTATAAGTCGTAAAAACTTAGAGTGTTCTGAATTTATCATTTCAGAGCTTTTATTGTAAGATTTAATACAAAGCTAAATTCCTTTATTTAAAAGAAATTCTTTGCAGTATTATCCAACAATTGGGGAAAAAGAGGGACATGTACTTTTCCAGGAGCTTGTTTCTGTACAAACACGCCTTACCAACATTTGACCGAATGGAGTATTTATATGTCAGAGGGAAAAAAATGAAGAAATGAACAGTCTTATTTTCAAACATGATATCCAGAACTCATTTAATAGCACCCATTTGTGAAGTGCATTGTGTCAAATTCTTTTAAGATCTCCACTGTGAATATGAGGTTGGCCTATTGGTCAGTCTTTCATCATTTGAAAACCTCTAACTTGAAATTCATTCTCTCCCTCCAGAAACAATGTGTTCACAATAAAGCAATGAGCAGACTAAAGGTGTGAAGTTCATTTATCCATTAACTGTGGTTAGAATAGCTTTCCAATAAAAGTCTAAATTCCAACAAGGGACAACGTTAGCATCCATCTAACAAAATAACTGGGAACCACCATTTCATCAGCTGAACCTCAGCCTGCAGGGCAATTTTCTGAGGCATAAAATATCAGCAACTAATTCCACAAGACTATGTTACATATGGGAGAATTAAATGGCCATTTGATTTTATTTACATTAGAAAAAGAAAAAATACATACAGATGTACATATATAATGTGTTTAGCATTTGCTGTATGAGTAAGAAGCTTAACTAGGACAGGTGTTTAACATCGAACATCTTCTTAAATAAAAACAAAATCCTAATTAATTCAACAGGCAGTTAACAGTAATCATGCCAGAGTAGTGGGAAAAGGCTAGGGCGATGACACCAAACAGTTTAGATGGCAAGACCAACTAAGAGCTTAGAGCAAACCAGTGCATCCACATTCACAGCAATTATACAATGAGCATGAAAATGTCCAGACAGAACTAGGTAAAAGAATTGGTCATCTGCTGGTGTGCAAGAGTGTTCTCTGGACAATTGGGAGTGCCTGTATTTGTGCAGTCAAGGTACCGGTGCTGCCACTAGTGACCAAGTTATTTCACCTCTGAGTACACTGCTTTATTTCTTTTAACTTGTTTTTGAGTCTAAAAATTTTCAAAAGTATCCACCACCCACATTGTATGACTATCAAGTATCTACAACTATCAAGTCACACTTGGGTCATATAACCAGTTCTGTTTTTTTTCTAAAGTAATTTAAAACAAATCTTAAATACTTTATCATTTCACTTATATACATTTCTATAAATTATGGGCATAAAAATCTAACCATTATGATATTTGTAGCTAATAAAAAATAGTCATTTCTTGGTATCATTAATGTCCAGTCCCTATTCACATTTTCTCAATTGCCTCAAAAATGCCTTTTTCAGATAGGTACCATGATGCACACCTGTAATCCCAGTGGCTCAGGAGGCTGTCACAGGAGGTTTGCAAACTCAAATCAATCCTCAGCAACTTAGTGAGGACCTATCTCAAAATAAGAAATAAAAAGGGCTGGAGTTGTGGCTCAGTGGTTAAGTGCCCCTGGTTCAATCCCTGGTACTACATAAATAAATAAAGGCCTTTCTTATACCATTTCCCCCATCCAACTGTGGAGCAAATCACAATCTACTAATTGCATTTGGTTGTACCTCTCAAGTCAAATTCCTAAAGCATGTTCCCTTGCCCTTTCTTTTACACCACTGACTTGAAGAAACTAGAAACTCTTTCTATTTTCCTGCAGAAAATCCATGAGCTTCCATGTGGTGATATTCAGCTTGGCCAGTGTTCTCTCTGGAGGTCAACATTATAGACATTTTAGATATCTTGAGTCCACATCACAGATATTTTGTGAAAATTGTCTATCCACGAGTTATGAGATTTTTGTTTTCCCCACTATGTGTTTGGAAATATGGAAGCCCAACAGGACAAAAGTAACTTGCCAAGCAAATGATAGAGCCAGAAGCATAACTCCAAAGCCCATACTCGGCCTTAACTTGGACATCATAACCTTTCCAATGTAACTGCAAACCAAGCTAGGTTAATATATAAGACCCTTGTTCAGCTTTAACATGTTCAGTTTCAATGTGCATTATCAATAAAAAACTTATAGCACTGAAAAAGTGTGTTTTTCAGGAAGACATTGTATAATTATCATTAAAACAGAAAGAATCCAAAGATATTTAAAATACTCTGAAAAAACTTTTCTAATATAGAAATTTTTGATCTTTGAAATGAAAAGAAGCTTTAAAGACTTAAATTATAAAAATGTTCAAAAGATGAACCGCTGTGCATCAAAAGGCACCAACATATAATCTTTTTATCTGAAGGAAGTCGAAATGACTCTGAACTTTTCTGCCCTCTCTTTTAATTAACTCCAGTATTAATAAATAAATTAGACCTAAAAACAAAGACACTTGCAAGTCTCACAAATTCATGTCAGGGTTTACTGGTAGCATGTAAACAAAAGACAACAATTCCTTATCTAAGCTCAAGATTTCCTTAAAAGGAAAAGTATCCATTTATCACACATCCTAAAGAGAAAACAAGCAGCGGCTGGAGATGTCAATCTGAGAAATGCATTAAACCTATGAATATTTGTGTCATATATTACCTCCTCCTCAAGGGTGTTAGCTTAAGAAGTTAACCCCTTCTCAAAGAAAACAGTATTCCTACCAGACCTTAAACTGTACTACAGAGCAATAGTAACAAAAACAGCATAGTTCTGGCACCAAAATAGACAGGCAGACCCATGGTACAGAATAGAAGACATAGAGACAAACCCACAAAATTACAGTTACCTCATACTAGAAAAAGGAGCCAAAAACATACAATGAAGAAAAGATAGCCTGTTCAACAAATGGTGGTGGGAAAACTGGAAATCCATATGTAGTAAAATAAAAATAAACTTCTCTCACCCTACACAAAACTCAACTCAAAATGGATCAGGACTTAGGAATTAGACCAGAGACCCTGCACCAAATAGAAGACAAACAGAGGCCCAAATCGTCATCATGTTGGCTTAGGATCAGACTTCATTATTAACAAGACTTCCAAAGCACAAGAAATCAAAGCAAGAATCAATAAATGGGATGGGCTCAAACTAAAAAGCTTTTAATGCGAAAAGAGAGCCTACAAAATGGGAGAAAATCTTTTCCACACACACTTCAGATAGAGCACTAATCTCCAAGATTTATAAAGAACTTACAAAACTTTACACCAAAAATACAAAGAACCCAATCAATAAATGGGCCAAGGATCTGGACAGATACTTTACAGAAGATGTACGGGCAATCAATAAATATATGAAAAAGTGTTCAACATCCCTAGTAATTAGAGAGATGCAAATTAAAACAACTCTAAGATTTCATCTTACTCCAATTAGAATGGCTATTAGCAAGAACACAAACAATGACAGATGCTGGTGTGGATGTGGGGAAAAAGGAACACTTGTACATTGCTGGTGGAGTTGCAAATTGGTACAGCCACTCTGGAAAGCAGTGTGGAGATTCCTCAGAAAACTTTCAAGAGTGACCAATGTTTACTGCTTGATTGTGGTGATGCTTTCATGGGTATCTGTATTTCAAAACTTGTACACATTAAATAATGGCTTATATAGTATGTCCATTAAATTTCAATAAAGCTGTTGAATATGCTAATAGAATGATTCCATGTGGTGAGAGGATTAAATAGGGCAAGATTTTTTTCCTTGTAAAGGAGATCCTGCATAAAAGGCTGCAATTCAGAAGGGATCCCAAGAGTAGTGGTACTCACAGAGCTGGTCTGCAAACTCTTACTGGTCCATATGATCGAAAACTTTGCACAAGAAGGTAAATCAACAACTACACTAAGCACCCTCACTGTTTACTTCAACTGGTACAGTTTTCATAACCAAAATTTCCAGAAGAAGCAAACAATATATTGATGACCATTCTGGTCAAGCTCCCTTTCTAACTGCCCACCTATAACAAACTGTTCATAGACTGGCAATAGTACACAAACACATTTTGAGTAGTACTGTTTAGATCACACTCAGATATTTATAAAAATGCTCTAAGCCCATCCTCACCTACATGATTAGAATAGAGATGATGATAGGTTTATCATCCTTGCATCCCCTGGACATCTCAAAGGATAGTCTGATAATTTAATGTACCACAAAGCTTGTAAATAGTAGGCACCAATTAATTATGAATTGATGACTTCTGATGTGGAAAGTTATCTGAAATAAAGCAATACATAAAAATGAAACATGACACTTTTATTTGTTCAGAATACTTATTTTTAAAGTTAGCTGAGGTTAAAAATGGTCTGTTTTCCAACGTATTTGTAACATCCAAAAGTGTTAAGTTCATTATTAAGAATTTATAACAAAAATGGACCTGTAGATAGTCTTATCTGATGTCTGAATAACAATATGTACACTACACAATGACATCTTATCAGAGCATAGTCTCCCAACCAGACATGGAAATGCAGAAAGAAATAGCAATGTTATTTTCAATTTTGTGTGTTCCATATTTTAGTTTCTGGAATCCATAAACTCAACCATTCACATAAATTTCAACTTATTTTGGTTTTTCATGTCTGATAAAGAGCTTTTCTCTAAGAAATTTTATATTTTATAATCTTTTCTTTGAAATATGAGAAAGATACGAAATCTCCTGAGTTATATATGCAGCTTATACATTCTTTAAAAAAGTCATTCTTAAATATCACAAATTAATTACATATCCATAATACATGTCCTTTCTAGTCACATAATTTTTAAGCAATATTCAAGTATGTTTGTGCTTCTGCATGTTTACATTACTTTATAACCTATTTTTACCTTTCAATAAAATTTTATCTACACAAATTTCTCAAATATTTAATAAATGAGACAAAACGATCATTATGAAAATAAAACTGCAACTACAGCTTTTTCATCTTTCATTTTGTGTATTTCTTATCAACCAAGTAATTTCCTGTTCCTTAGGGAGGCTGACAGACTTCTATCTTTCGAATCTCAGTTCTGCTGCCCTCTCATCCTGGTGTATCAATACATCTCAGGGGTTCTGAACACACAGCATTCACTCTGCCATATCATTTGTTGCAGTGACATCTGATAGTGTTGGTATCCATCATTTCCTGTTATTTCAACTGTAGGACCACCTTAAAACACAAATTGGGGAGGAAAATATCAGAACACCAGGATGATGTTGACATATGCTAAATAAAATGCTCTAAAGTCTCTGAAGAGGAGATAGAGAACTAGTAGTAGTAACTGCTGGTCCTTGCCTGACAGGACCTGTCGTTCAGATCATTAAATATTTATACCAGGCTCCACCACACCTACACCACATATTTCAACCCCTTCCAAAGGAGAACCAGGTTTGAACTACCAGTTTGGTTTCTGAGCCTATGAACTAATCATCAAAGCATTAAAATGTTTGAGTAACTGCGGAGTATGGAAAGAAGTTGACATTTATCCGTTTTTTTAAAAGGTAGGACCAAGAAAAATGATAGCAGCCAGAGAAGTAAGAATAACTGAGACTTAATCACCGAGAATATCTCACATGAGACATTGCTGAGGAATAATGAATGTATATACATATACAAGGATCATTAGTTTTATTTCTTCCTCACAGCAATGGTTTCTGCTGTTAAATATTATTTTTCTCATTTATTAAACACTATTGTTATTCAGCCATTTCTTTGTAAACATGAAATTTTTACACCTTCGTTACTTCTATCTTATCGTAACCTGATTTTGTCGTAAAAATTCATGTCATATTTTATCTCCCTTATTTAGAGGATTATAAAAGCAATTTTCTTTCATTTTATCAGTTAAATAAGACACTTGTTTTCAGGACTAGAACTAATTTTAATCCTAAAAACTCTTCAGAATCAATTAATTTCATGGTTCTACTGTAGAAAAAAAAATTTAATCATTAATGAGCACTAAAGCAAAGCAAATCCACCTGTTAAAAGAATATAGTTTTATTTCAAAAATAACTACTTGGTAAGTTATGCCCCAAATTAAATACCAGTTATAATTTATTCAGTATCTAAAACTGGAGATCAGAGTTTATGGACAAGTATTTTTGTGCTGGCATAAAACATCAGGGAAAAGAGAGACACTAAGAGTAAAAGTTCTTCTTTTATTACTCTACATGTACCAATCAAAACTTAAAAGGCTTATACTATATGATAAAATTAAGACAAATACCTTATTAGCTGCTTCCAAGGAATTTATTAGATTCTGCAGCTCTTCTTTACTCATTTCAACAGAATATGGTTTTACTTCACCATTTTCTTTAACATCTAGATGAAGGTTTAAAAGTGGCATTTGTAAAGTAGCAATCTTGTCACTAGAAAGTGCAAGCTGTTCAAAATTAAGAAAACAGTAATTAATAAATACTAGAAGGAATGATATTAAGTATGCATCAGAGCTCATAAACAATACATTTAAAAAAGAAAACAAACTCATGTCAAAACAATTCATGTTTGAGGGATAGAAAGAGAAAGAAAGTAAATGAAAGAGAGGAAGAAGGTAAGCACGGACAACCAGTTGGTAGTTTTGTGGCAGGAGCTGGTCAAGTTAAACAAGATAGACTTTTCTTCAGGACTGCAATTATTGTTTTAATCGTAAGAGCTATGAGGAGTATAGAATGGGTCCAATGCAACAAGAAACACAAAACTTAAAGAAGATTAAAGATACCAAGAATATGATAGTTGATAAATAAATATAAATGAGACAAAAAATGCTGGTAAAATCTCAGAAATTAAGATGCTTAATTACTTCATCATATGTCATCAAGACACCACTTCCAATTAGGGCCATTCCACAAAAACACTGGACATATTTACCTCACTATTTAGTTTCTGTCTCCAGAGTGGTTGTATCCTAGAAATTGGGAGACTCAAATACAGTATTTCTGGTATTAATACTTTTTGAAACAAGTGTTGTACCTCCATTGGAGATTACAAAGGGAAACTCAATTATCTGGAAGATGAGCCAGAAAACCCCACAATCTTTGTTTGGAATGCTCCCTTTGCCAAAAACACAAACAAACACAGAAAAAAAAAAAAAAATCCAGTTGTGCAATGGTAAGGAAAACCTTCCCCGGCATGCAGTCTCAAAGTACCTTTCTTGGGGCACCAAAGGAGTTAATCCTCACGTATCTCCTCCATTCTTTCCCCACAACGGTACTCATAAGATCTGGGATTTGGAAGACTCACCTTCTGGTTGTCTACCTTTCAGATAATTTTCCTCAATATTTTCAAAAGGTAGTTTCTCAGTATATGTCTGAATACCACCAATGATGAGAGGTGAACTATCTCAAGAAAGAGTTAAAATCATTTCCAGATACTCATGGTTATTAAGTTCTTCCCTGGGTTCAATTCAAACCCATCTTATTGCAAATGATACAGCTTTTCCCTGTCCTAGTCTCTGGAGTCACTGATCACACTCATCCATATGACACTTTTGGATTTTTGAAGATAACTGTCATATTTATATTAGGTTTTATCTTTCCTAGGGACATGGTCTCATGAGTTTTAAAACAATTTCACAAACCATGATTTTAAATCCCTGGTCATTCTTTTCTGGCTGAGTTCCAATTTTTTAAAATATCTCTTTAAGTTTGGCAGGCAGAGTTCTTAAAAAAAAATTATTAGACTAACCAAAAGGATTTAACACCTAAAAACAGACTCTATTAAAACTATCCCTTGCTTGAAGCATTGCACTCCTATTAACAAACCAGACTGAACCAACATCAGTTAAGCTACATTTTGGTAAACCAAAACCAGCAAACATTTCTCATATGAGATACTGTTAGCATTTCTCCCCTTTTATATTTATAAAAACATAAAATATTTATTTAAATGAAAAATCCTCTACTTAGGAGATCACTGACTGATTGATTTTGCTTCATTTGGTCAATCAGTGTAAGAGGCAAAATAATTTTAAATTTTGATTATATACTTACTACATCTCTAGTTTTATGTCACTCTCCAATTGATTAGTATAATATTCATAAAAACGTTAAAGAAGGTTGGGCCAACATCAGAACCAGAGACTTTCTTGGCTAACACAATTCATCTATCTTTGGACAATTACTTACACAGTTATGAACCCATCTGTGTTATCGTCCCAACTTTTTTCTCCAGTTAGTCCACCAAGACAATAGAAGGCATTTTATCCAGGGTCAGGATAAAATCAAGGAACACAATGTATTTGTTTTCTCCTCATCTACTCGTCTAAGTACTTTATAAAAGATGGAAAATTGATCTGAAATTGCTCTTTATCAACCCTGATGATCATGACTCTCTTTTCAAAATGTTTCAAAACTACTGTTTTAATAACACATTATAGATTGTCCTCCCAGAAGTAGTATCATATTTATCAATCTTTAGAAAGCTATAAAGTCTAGAAAACTCTAGCTAAATATATATGGTGAATACATACTGCCCTGCTATTTATGATTTATAGGTCTTAAAGATTTATAGGTATAGTTAAATTTACTATCAATGCACTATTAAAGTACATGGTCTGGATGCTCGTAGTGTTCTCATGCCCAAGCCAATGCAAAAGATGTAACTTAAAAGATCTCTGATACTTCTTTTGAACAATGCATTTTCAAAATAAAAGAAATTTTAGATATATATTATAAAAAAGAATAGTTCCCTATATCCAAAAAATGAAAAAAACATATATACTCATAAACAGAATCTCACCTTTAACTGCCAATCAAAATCCTGTAGCTGTGCAGAAGAAATGTCAACTATTTCTCTTAAAAGAACTTGCTTGATTTCATCTTTCCTACTTTTCAAGCATTTCACGAGAGCTTCTTGATGAGATGAATTCAAGTGATTCAATTGCTGAAGTGTCTATGAAAATTAAAATAAATGGTTAGAATATAAATGAAAGGATTTTTCTGTTTAAAATGTAATATACAGTTCCACTCTCCCACCATACACCTCTTAAAATGATAGTGAAGGAAAAAAAGAAATAATACTTCTATAATTATGCAAAGAATAAGATGAGAACAGATAACCTACAAATAGGTTTTAACAAATTCCTAATAAATAGAAAGTAAAGAAGAATGGCTGACTGATAAAGCAGCATGGAATTGAATACACCTGAGGAGTGGAAAGCTGACTGAACTAAATTAAAACATCAAACAACGCTGCCCTTACGGCAAGAAGCATTGTAAGAAATAGAGGATGGCAAAAGGGCCACTTAACAGAAAAACCTAACAATGATAAATTAGTGTGTACCTAATAGCAAAGCTTCAAAATAGAATAGCAAAATGTGGCAGTTCTAAAAAGAGAAATGGATAAAACTACATTCATTATGAGAAATGTTAACAGAACTCTTAGTAACTGACAGAAAAAGATTTTTTAAAAACTTAGCAAAGACACAGAAGACTTAAAAAACACTCTTTCCACTTAACCTAATTGATACACAGAACACTATACCCAATAAGTAGAATGCACAGTATTTTCAAATGTATATGGAAGATTCACCAAAATAAACCATATGCTGAGACATGATAGCAAACCATGAAGGGCTGAAATAATGCTGTTTGTCTTTTTTGACTACTGTGGAACTAAATCAAAACTGGTAAGAAAAGATTAAAAAATATTTCCAAGTATTCAAAAACTAAGCAACTCAATTCTAAATGAATAGTCACAAAACAGAGAAGAGGAAAAGGAAAAACTGCTTCTCAAATTAATTCCATGAGCCCACAATAAAATTTGACAAGGGAATTTCAGAAAAAGAAAAACCGCAGGCCACTGTCACTCAAATACAGATGCTAAAAACCTACACAAAATATTGGTGTATCAGAACCAAGAAATACATGAGAAAAGAATATATCTTGACCAACAAAAATTTATTCTGGCAAGGCTAAGTTTAATTTTAGTGTAGTTTAACATTCAAAGATAATCACCACATTAACAAAGTAAAGGTGAAAAAAACAATAAATTCAGGAAAAAAACACTTAAAAATATCCATTCATGATAAAAATTATCAGCAAGATTGGGTATTTAAGAATCTTCTTTAATCTGAGAATTATTACTTATAAAATCATTACAGCTAGCATACTAAATGGTAAAATAGTGTTTGCTTTCTCCCAACACTGTCCTAAAGGCATTGGCCAATGCAATAAAGTAGGAAAAAGAAATAAAAGGTATCAAAATTTTAAAAGAGAAAGAAGCATATAAATCCTCTCACCCTTAAAAACTTAAAATTAGACCTTATAAATTAAATCTGTTCAACATAAAATAGGTATAAAAACTCAACTGTATTTCTACATACTAGCAATAAACAACTGGCAAACAAAATTAAAGAACATCAAAAATATCATTTAATTAAAAATAAATGCCAGGAAATATTGGCAAGATCTCTACACTAAAAACTACAAAACAGTAGACAAGAGTCAAACTAATAAAATATAAGAAGGGCTATCCTATGTTCACAGACTAGAAAGTTAAATATTGTTATCAATTCTCCCCTAAAAGAACTAGAGATTCAGTGCAACACCCATTAAAATGCCAACAGTTTGTTTGTTTTTGTTTTTGTTAAAACTGATAAGCCTATTCTAAAACGTACACAAAGACAGAGAGGACCTAGACTAGCCAAGACAGTCTTGAAGAAACATGAAGTAGAAGGTCTTATACTGGATATCAAGACTTAGTATAATTTTAGTGTAGTTTAACTCTACAGTAATTTCAGCAGGGCAGAACTGGCAAATATAGACAATGGAATACAATAAAGAGTCCAGAAACAGATCCATTCACATGGCCATTCTCTTAAAAAAGTGAGCAACATATAAAAATATGCCGAAATGATCTTTAACAAAGATACAAAAGCAATTTAGTAAAAGAAGAATCTCCCATGGCCCTGCAGTTTCATTTCAAGATGTCTACCCTAGAAAAGCTGGCTCAGGCATGCTTTAAATGTTTCACAACTAAAAGAGTAAAAAGCAGGAAAAAAAAAAAAGAAGAAGAAGAAGAAATAATCAAAAACAGGGCCAAACTCCAGAAAGTCTGCAACCAGATTTTACTTAGAAATATGAAGGGGTTTTTTTGTTACATTTAATACATACCAATAATGACCCTTGTATTTTATAGTGCTCTAAAGACCAACTTAAAAAAAAAAAAAAAAAAAAAAACTTTAAAAAAACCTGGGCATTATTCATTAGTAGGAATAGAGATTTAGAGTGAAGTTACCTCTTCATCAGATAAGTTTTTACCAACGAGAGCTTTAAAAAATTTGGTAACATCTTCTAAAACATTCATCCATTCTGTTGAATCCCAAACACTGTGGTAATCCTGGTAGAGAGGATAAGCTCGACCACAGAAGCCATCAATTATTTTGTGAAGAAGCTAGAGAAGAAAAAGGGAAATACATATACTTATAAATAAATAAAATTATAAAATAGAATTATCTTCCTCACAGAAAACAAATGTTGGAAGACGCTCCTGCAATCTGCAAGAGCAGCTGAGACAGAAACGTAACTCTTTTTAAGATTATTCTTATCGATTAAAAATTAGACATCCACAAAATTCCCACACTTTCCATTATTATGTCCACCTTCAGAAGCTAAATAATTTTAAAGATATAGTACTATTTTCAAACATTCCTGAAAGGATGATTGTAAGTATAAAAATTTCACCTCAGGATCTTTACACATATTTATATCCATGAGCAAACTATAGGTATGACTTTTTCATCAAAGTCTTTTTATTGTAGCTTTACAATCTTCATTTTGCTTTGATCCAATTTTCACAACATTCAAATTTACTTCTTTTGCTCTACTCCAAAAAGACCCTCAGAAAAGTTCTTTTCCCTTTTTCCCTTTCTCTCTATCCTACCTTAATTATCAGTAATTGAAATCCCAACATACGTATAACTGAACACACAAATGAAGACTGAGTTCTGGAACAAAACTAGTCAGTGTGGATCTTAGTCCCACTACTTGCTAGTTTTATTTAAACGTTCCATGTCTCTACCTCCTCAAGGACAAAAGGAGGATATCATCTACCCTCACCATGCTGCATGAATTACATAATATGTGCAAATACCGCACATTAAGAATGTGCTAAGGTAGCATTGCTAAGTCTCTGTTATTCTTACTTTTGCTATTACCACTCTTAAGATTATGCGAGCCTTCAACATATTTGAATACCTACTATGCCAGAACTATTCCAGGCAAAGATTAATATGATTATCTATCTCAGAAGATATCTGAATCTTACGAAAGAAATATCTGAATTCACATAACTTGGAAATAACATTTTAGTGGCAAGTCTTCCAGTGCTTTCTCTCCTGGATCATATTCATCTCCATCTTAAAAAATAACTCCTTCCCTATAACATCATTCATATTTGAACAGAGATGGGCAACTTCTATTTCCAATGGCTAATGCATGATAAAACAGAATTTTTAGGAACCAGAAATCAACCAATAGATTCAATTTAAAATTCATTCAAACTTCCATACATATATTCCATTTTATCCCACACTATCCCCATGCTTAGGCAAAACCCAGAACTCAAACTGAAACATAAAGGTGCTATATTTTATGGAATTTTAAAAAATTTATTCATGTAATAAATACTTCATTGCATTTATTCCCTAAGATAATGGAAATACAAAGAAAACTATAATAGCTACCATTTGTGGACCCCTAACTAGGTACCAAGCACTATACTGCTCTTCACTACAACCCTATGAGTAAGAATTGTGATCATTTCCATTTTACACATGAAAAAAATGGGGATAAATAAGGTCCTACCATAACAGAGCTTTAAAAGTCTATTTCAAAAAGGCAGATTTTTTTTCCAGACATATTTTATTTTCATAGATTTTAAGGTTCTCATTCATAGGTTTTAGGTAAGCCTTGAACTAAGCAGTTTTACCTAACAATAGCTCGGTTTCCAAAGGCCTTTTTCATCCCCCGGTTTTCAGTTTAACCAGTTTTTGAGAAAAGAATCATTGAATAGACAGACAGAGGTCCAAGTCTCAATTCAAACAGGACAGGACAAAATTGTATTGAATACACAGACCCAAAATATGAATTCTGGGTGATCTGTGAATTCAAAAAGGCAGGAGAGGTAAATCATTGCCAGAAATGAAGATGGCCACAGTTAGTTACTTCTTTTTTTTTTTTTGTAAAAGCCAAAAGAAGCCTTTATTTTAGCTTGTCAGAGACGATTGAGCGGTGTACCGGGAAATTGCAACTAGTTCTTCTGCTGCCAACCTTTATAGGGTGTGGAAAGGGATTGGGGTGGGGCTATAGGGAGGGGAAGGGATTGGGGTGGGCTGTAGGGAGGGGATTTGGGATTGGGGTGGGGTTGACTCTCCCAATGGAGATGGAGAATCTCCCTGGGGAGCACCAACATTTTAATCTGTTCTCTGTTGCTAATAACATTCCCCACTGGTTTTATCCACATTAACAAATCCTTGTTTAGGAAACTAGTGGTTTTTCAGTTTCCGACTTCCCAGACTCTGATGGGTTCCATTCCTCAGTTTGACCAGATTTCTTATTTTACACTAACTGCCTGTCCTTAACTTTTTACTGCTGTAAGGAGAGGGGGTGCCGAGGGCTCTTGCTGCTTGGAGCTGGAAGGGGGCAGAGTCTGGGGAAGCAGTTTGAAGTTCCTTTTAGAAATCTGGTCAATGAGGAGCAGAAGTCTGCTTGGGAAGAGCAGGTTGTAAAGTCATCTGGGGTGGGTGCTTCTATGAGAGAGAAACAAAATGACATAAGTACCAAAATGAGATTAATACAGAATATCATGACATGGTAGAAGTCAATCTCTCACCAGGTGGAAGAACTGAGAAGTTAGATAAAAGGGAGTAAATAATTGTAGAGTAGTGGACACTGGGGTTAAAGCCCAGTACTCTTGCTTTGTGATTGGTGGGACTGGCTTGCTGGATGTTTAGGATCAAACTTAGAGATCAAGATTGACAAAGCGGCCAAGAAAACCAGTTTTGGCTCCTGCCCTCAGAGTTGTCCGGAATCCAGGGGGCAAGGGGGCTTCTCTGGGGAGCTTTGTGACTCTGGGTCACACGACATCCTGATCAGGGAGATTGATGAGACCACTAGAGGATGAAAAGCAAATCAGTGGACCTGCTGCAGAGGAGGGTCACTGGAAAAGGGAGACATCCCTGATGCTTCCAAGGGAAGCCACCTCATCAAGAACCCTACCTAGCAAATGGCAAGCACAAAAGCAGCTAAGAAGTTGCTCTCAAGTGCCCCACGAGTGACCCCTGTGGGAACTCGGCTGACTTAAAAGACAGGAACAGGTCAATTTGACCAGCTTGGTCTTAAACACCTAGCAAAACAGTTAAAACAAAACCAAACCAAAGACATTCTTGGGCATTTAAAAGAAATAATAGTTTAATGTAACTTAAGATGTAATTGTGTTAGCCCCTAGAATAGGACTGGAGGCTACAAAAGAGAGATTCTTAGGCAAATGTACCTGATAATTCAAGTTCCCAAATAAAGGCCTCAATCTCTCCAGCCTTTGATAGACCTTGTTATGGGAACAGTTAGTTACTTCTAAGAATGTTTTTTTTTTTTTTTGGGGGGGGGGGGTGCAGCTTACTCAGGGGAGCTGCCCATGGAGGCACTGAATTGAGGCACTGTAAGTATTAGCCCAAAAACCAACGGAGGTACAAGAGGGCCTCATCCCTCCCTCCTCTCACCAAGCTCTTCATAGTTTTGAATTTCTGTTTCTCATTGAGTGGAGTGCCCCCTGCCTTTGTCATCTTTATGGTCAGGTTTACATGAGCCAGGAGAAGGAGGCAAAGCAATCAAGTGATTGAGGAGTGTCAGGAGGCAGATTAAATGCTTCTGAACAAATTTGACAAATGCTCTGAAACAAAGGATCTTCAAATTAATCATTTCTTTCAGCTTTTAACCAATGGATCATTATAAATGCAGAGTTACAAACCGACCTTCAAAACAGGTACAATCAACCATGGTGGACTTTGCCACACAGAAGTCATGCTGTACTATGATAGTAAATTGTCTTTTGCTTCACCACAGGTTGACAGCTGTTAACCCAGATATTTTTAATAAATAAATAAATGCATTTAGAATGACAGGGGCTATAATAGAAGTTTACAAGAGAGGCAAAGGAGCAGGGAGAGGAAGCAAGGAAAAGGTTCTTTTTTTTAATTTGTTCTTTCTAGATATACATGACAGTAGAGTATATTTTGACATACATACATGGAATAAGCATCACTTGTTCCATTTAGGATCCCATTATTGTGGTTGTATATGATGTAAAGTTACACTGGTCGTATATTCATATATAAGGATTAGAAAGATATGCCCTATTCATTCTACAGTCTTTTCTCCCCCCACCTTTTCCCTTCATTCCCCTTTGTCTATTCAAATAACTTCTAATCTTTCCATCCCTTGTTGTGGGTTAGCATCCACATAACCAAGAGAACATTCTGTCTTTGGTGTTTTGGGACTGGTTTATTTCACTTAGCATGATATTCTCCAGTTCCATCCATTTACCAGCAAATGCCATAATTTCATTCTTTATGACTGAGTAAGGGTGAGCAGGTGGCCAGGCAAACAAACAAGAAAGGCATTTGCAGTCACAAGCAACTGCATATACATAGGATGAAAGTGTAAAACACCATTGTTGGACTTGGGAGTAGAGGGTAATTTGCCAGGTAGGGAAGGGTGAGAGGAGACAAGCCTAAAGATGTGGGTAGGGTCCAAAACATAATACGCCTTATACACAGTGAGAAAGAGCCCAGACTGCCATCTGTGCTCAACATTCAATGGGAAGCAACCTACTTACAAGTTCAAAAATAGGATAGGGGCTATAAGGAGAGAAAATGAGAAAGAAGGGGCCAAGACCAATCCCTCCATTCCCCATCCCCACACCCCTCTCTTCAGTTTATAACAAAAAATTACAGGAACCATAATTGTTAAGGACAATCAAAAGGATATACTAAAAAAGTAAAAGAGATGTGAAAAGAGACACCAAGCATGAAACCCAGAATTTCAAGTTGAGTGGGTAAAAGTGGTCATGTCACCAAGCAAAAATAAGGTGGTGCAGGGAGTAGGACCCCAGGAAAGGACAGTACTCGGCCAATGACACAATGAATTTGTGATGCCTGTAGCAGAAGCCTGACTCTCAAGGGAGAGATTTTGGATGGACTCAACAATTCAGGAGCCACCAACACCACTGGTAGTAAAGGCTGCAGACCTTATCTGAGAAGTGGATAGAATGAAAGCAGGAGAGTGGAAGGTCAGAAGGTTCAGTCAATAGACCTAAGCAAATGTTTCAGTTTTACCGTTTACTGGGTGAATGATCTTGGACAAATTACTCAAGCCCTCTGCTGACAGTTCCTATTCCTCATTTGTAAAACCAGCCAGCAGTTACTTGATTTTCTTGATCCTGGCAGAAGGGCAGTTAATTCCCTTGTTTCCCCTACATTACCCACTACAAATGGAATAGAGGAAGAAGGAAGGCCAACACTGGCCATCGTAAAAGATGCTCCAGCAGGACACAAGCCATGTCTCATCCCTCGTTTATATTTCAACAGAAAACTGGCTGAACGAATAAGCCAGTTCTTCATAGATGGAAGGTGTCAACAGATACCTCACCTTTTGAGACCATCCTCGCCTAAGTCACCTAGTTATTTTACACCCTTGGTGGTGCTTACCTAGTTTTTTTTCTGCCGCCCTCAAGGGGGCAGGGTCCTCTCCAAGTCACCACGTATTCTTAGCACCCAGCACTGTACCAGATGCCTAGAATGCAGGAGTTCGGGAGGTATGTGTTTAATGAATGAATGAAACGTACACAAGGAGGAACCACCGACTCCACGGCAAAAGCTTTCAGAGCGTAGGTGGCCACTACCCGGCCCAGGCCAGGAGCCCCGGGCGCGTGGGGGCAGGTGGGCCGCCCCACAGGGGCTCAGGCGGCCGGATGGCACTTCTGCACGCAAACCCCTTGGGTCTGCTGCGCCAAGCCAGAGCGCCAACGTGGAGCCCCAAGTCTCGGCCTCCCAGGGTCCCCAGGGAAGGCAGGGGCCCGGACACCGGAATTCCGTCCCTTTCCCCCACTTCCCTAAGGAACCCGCGAAAGTGCCTGGGTGGCACTCCACCGATCAGCTCCCCAGGTCGCCCCGCAGCCCCCGCCGTCGCGGCCGCCCACGCCCCCCTCACCTGCGCGCCCTGCTCGGGGGGCAGCTTCTGCAGACGCCACAAGGGCGTCCCCTCTTCCGGCTCCATCCCTGTGTGACGCTGGGGCCAGGATCACGTGACAAGGTCGGGTCTCTCCACCAACCCGAAGGCTCGCCCACGTGACTCTCTCTCGGATGGGGCGGGGCGGGCGCGGAGCCACAGAACTTTTTGTGCGCATGCGCAGAGACAGGGCCACGGATTTCGCTGTAACCAAGCAGAATGTTTCTGGCGTGATGGGATGTTGCAGGCACACCCTCAGGCTGCTGCTTGGACGGTTGTTTCGCAGATCTCTCTACGCGGCTGCGACTGTGTCCAGATTTCTATTGAACTTTCGGCTTGCACTTTAGAAAACCGTGTAGTATGCGTAACCATGTACAGTATTTGAGTGAGCATTAATTGCCCCCCCCAGGAGCATTAATTGCCCCAGGGTTTTGAGACATGTCTAATATTAAAGTGTGCTGATTTGAAAGGTAAATAACAGGTTTTACTCTGAGCAAGTTTCTTTATATAGATTATCTTAAGAAGAAGGAACAGTTTTCACCCCAATTTGTAGACAAAAAACGTGATCTGAGACATTACTAGTGTTGTCAGGTGGAGCAAATAAAAATACAAAAAAAATCGAGTTAAATGTGAAATTTCAGATAAATGAATAATATTTTAAGTAGGGCCTAAATATTACATGGAATATTCTTAAACTAAAAAGTTAATCTGATATTCAAATTTAACTCTTGTGTTCTGTATTTTAGGTGGCAACCCCAAAAATCACTAATCCAGACCCCCTAAGAGTCACAGCTAAAGCATGAATATCCTTTCTGTTCTGTCTGTCCTTATTACAGATGTTCTTCAATCAGTTGCTAAAAATTCAGTGATAATACAACCCCTATCATGTAAAAGCACGCAATAACTAGCAAACAAGAATTGCAATCTGATTTTTAAAGTTAATAATAAAAGTGATGAAAAGTGATGACACGTACCACTGAGGAGAAAGTAACTATTCAATTTCTGGGCTTTGCAGAGAAAAACACTTATTTGTAGCATTCTTAAAGGTTAGCTAAATTCCCTCTCTCTACTTTGTGCTCCAACTCATGTAGTGAGCGCAATTTTTCGTTTCTTGGAATTTTCATGGTACTCTTCTAGTTATCTCTCACCTAAAGTATTTTCCATTTTCCAGATCTTAATGCAGATAGATGTTTACAGCTTCCATTGCCCAGACTGGAATGTAATTGTCCTAATACACTTTGTGAAAAGGAGGTCCCTAGGTAGCTTAATGTCAGTAGGAGTCTGGAAAACTACTTCAATCTGTTGGTGCTCAACTTTTCCCATGGCAGTAAAATTTCCACCTGGGCACAAGTTTTCCTGAAAGAAGAATGACTACATTTCCCAGCCTCACTTGAATTTGGGGTTGTCAGTATCCAAACACTGGCCAATGGCACAAAACAGGAAATATGCAGTTCTTCCCAACATCTTTTATTTAAAGAAGAACCCAAGTATACCGTTTGCCTTTTTCTTCCTTGTTTCTTCCCCATTCTACCTCCTAGAACTCTGATGGTGCCATTTTTGGACCAGGAGCAGCATGGGCAGCATGGGTGGAGTCAAGGTGCCTGACATTATTGAGCTCACAGCTGACACCATTCTGGCCCAGTATTAATTACACAAACATCTTTGTAAAATATTAGTGCACTTGCCTCCTATTTAAGCTTTTATGATGGGCCTATAGTCAATATCACTTAGCCTTATTCTAACTAATACAGACATTGTAGTCAATGCGACCTAATTTACTCTCACAGACTAGTAAGACCTGTCATCTGGTTAATATGCACAATTAAAACAGCAAAGACTAAAAAGAAAAAAATATAAAATACTAGCACAAATTTGAAAAATACCCATTCTCACATACTGCTATTGGCAATATATATATTAAAATTTTTCTAAAGGGATGTAATTGCATAGTCTTCAAAATGTATATATTCTTTGGCCCAGAAATTTTAGTTCTAGAAATATATAAGAATGAAATAATTTGGCTTTAAGAATATTAATTTGTGCATTGTTTTAACAATGAATAACTAGTAACAAATTATTGGATTAATAAATTATGATAAAAATAAAACAAAGACAGAAAAGTGATCATGTAGAGGAATACTTAATGGAATGTAAACTTGCTCACATTAATGATTGAGGAAAAAAAGTTAGATTTCAAATTTCTTTGTACTGTATGATCTATTGTCTATATTGTGTGTATATAGTGTAGAGATTCCTGGTTAAAGGAATATACAAAATTTTAACAATGACTATCTTTCATTTCAGGAATCATAAATGGTTTTGATTTTCTTCTTTTAGCTTTTCTAGATTTTCTGTTTAAATTTTTATTTAAAATATCTTTTCATTTTTGCTTTGAAACTGATCAAATCTTACCTGAACTGATCCCCTTCTTCCAGCATCTTGCCAACTACAATCCATAACCACCAATTACACTGATAAGAATCTGT
The DNA here is from genome assembly GCA_020662805.1 of Glaucomys volans. Taxonomy (NCBI): domain Eukaryota; kingdom Metazoa; phylum Chordata; class Mammalia; order Rodentia; family Sciuridae; genus Glaucomys; species Glaucomys volans. Next base: position 173,350 of record JAJEJO010004265.1, on the reverse strand, counting down.
TTTTCAACCCATTGCCTGGATCGGCATGCTCATTTTCAATGGAGTCTGCCTTCTGAGTGTCCTAAGCACTGAATGACATGAATCCTCAGCTTTCCAGCCTGCTGACAACCACTAAGCTAATGACAACTTTTGGGTTAAACTACAGGAACCTGCCACTCCTTGTTCCAATTTCTGTATTACAGCAGGATAATTATTTTAATAAAACAAGAGAAAAAAGTTAACATAATATCCATGTATTCCTTGCTTACATAAGAATCTAATACATAGAAGTATAGGCATTTAAATTACTCTTCTGTCCTAAAGGCCTCAAAAGTTCTGTCTGTTCACAGGCACTGGTTAAGGAAAGGAATAGCAAATGAAAGATCATACAGGAGGAATTTATATTCCAGACCTAGAAATGCTGTATACCCCTCCTACCTTCATTACTTCAGTCAGAATCCCATTTGATGGCAGTACCTAAATCTAAAGGCATTTTGAAAATATAATTTATCTGTGAATCCAGGAAGAAAAAGAAACAAAATTTGCTAACATAGGTGTCTTTTCTGCAATCATGCTTTTATTTGTGTTTATTTCATACAATATTTATTTATTTATTTATTTATTTATTTTGGTACTAGGGATTGAACCCAGGGGTGCTTAACTCCTGAGCCACATCCCCAGCCCTTTTTATACTTTATTTAGAAACAGGGTCTCAGTAAGTTATTTTAGGGCCTCACTAAGTTGCTGAGGCGTGCTTTAAACTCAGAGTTCTCCTCCTTCAGCCTCCCAAGCTGCTGGGATTACAGGTGTGCACCACCATACCTGGCTTACAATCATGATTTTAAAAGACAAGTGAGATTTCCTAATAGAAGACATATCAACACTGTTTACAACAACTCCCACATTTTCATGAGGATCCATCATTTTAACAGATTGCTGGTACCACCAGCAAAAAGCAAAACTGAGTTCCAACCACCAACTTGCTCCTGTCTCAAATGAGTATTAATTCAGATTTGTATTAAGGGAAAGATCTGTGAAGTTATTTAACCAAACCCTTTTCACTTTAGTGTTGCAATCAGGTTAAATTAAAATCTGTCACTCTAGCAAGTTATATATTAGAGAAGTCAAGGAAATAAACTTGGCTAACTGGCTATTTAGGAAGAATTCTGGGTTATCTTGATTCAGAATCATTACAAGTGTCTGTTCCTCAGTTTTTTATGCACCTAAACTTATTTATTCAGTTATTTATCATTTATCATTTATTCAGAAGAGATTGATTCACTCCAACCAGGAGACATATTGATAAACCAGAACATCTAAGGATAGGAATTGTTTCTGCTTAAGGTGCTGTTTTTTAATCCACGAGTCCTTTAATTAACCATCAGAAGGATGCTCAGTGATTATGACTGAATGAATGCAAATGGAATAAACATAAAATATATTTTCTTCAAATTGCGGTGACCTAACAGCCTTTTGTCATTCCAAGGCTATTTCTGGTTAAAGAAGTAACAAAGTATCCTTTTCTCTTCACTGCGGGGGGAAAAACTGTTTCTAGGACTTTCCTTTTGACCAAACATCATACCCTCATAATTATTTTATACAAACTCTTGACTAAAATTTAGTAAATATGAGGGCTCTCTGACTTTGAAAATGATTATTTCTCATGGTTATGAGCTGAATTTTACTAGTTCCTTGCAAATGAAAAACTCTTGTATGTCCCAAAATTTCGGGAGCTATGCTTTTACTATTTATGAACAGACAACATTGGCTTCAGTAATTATAATTTCTGACAAATGTTCTTGGAATAAAAAAAAAAGATATTGACTCTTCAGAGTTTATTTTACTCTTTAATTTTAAAAACTGTACCTTTCCACATTTGTTTTTTGTTTTGTTTTGTTTTGTTTTGGTACTGGGGACTGAACCCAGGGGCACTCCACCACTTAGCCACATCCCCAGCTCTATTTTGTATTTCATTTAGAGACAGGCTCTCACTGAGTTGCTTAGGGCCTCACTAAATTGCTGAGGCTGGCTTTGAACTCAAGATCCTCCTGCCTTAGCCTCTCATGTGCTGGGATTACAGGCGTGCGCCACTGCGCCCGGCTCCACATTTGTTTTATCAATTCAAACCTGCTCTTCAGGTTATGCTTTGACTTGAAGTTGACTAATTTGTTTACTTTAATTAGATGTGTTGTGATATAGATGTTATATATTTGGTTAGTTGTATGCACTGCAATCTACATAAAGTTATTCCTTTTCATAAACTATTGAGAGGAAGGGGCTTAAAGTTCAAATCAGTTCATAACCATTGGAACCATATGTTACAACCATGCAAGATGTATTTAAGTGTTACATTGTCATTGGTTTTATTGCATTGAAAGAGGTTATAAATGGACAGTTGGCAAAGAATGGGAAGGTATTGAATTGTATCTTGTCTGTATAAACCTAGGCATGTTTGGTTGCCTATAAAAACAATTTCTTAGAAGGCAGTTGGATAAATGTCTCATTTCATCTGATGAATGAACTTAATAAACTGAAAGCTTTTGTCTTTCTTTTAGAGCTTTATATATAAAAAATGTTAATCAATCCTTATTTCATTATTTTTGTAAAAAAAAAAGAAAATAATATTCTTGCAGTTTGAACCACCTGAGCTTTTTCCTTAAAGAGATCTTTGAAATGAATAGATATTTTTAACAGAGCCCACAGCAGTTATTTCAGTGTAGCCTTAAAGAATACAATGTATTAAAAGCTCTGGAATTGCTTTGTTCACATGAAATACTTGAGTGAGCTGCAATTTTGGACTTAAGAGGTAATACACGCCCAAATCCTCAGGAGTTGTCATTTTTTGAGATGGCATGTCAAGTGCCCAATTAGTCTTTCTGTGAAGATTCTGTGATTAGAAATCTGCCCTCCTCAGTTGCCACTCCTTTTAATCACTGTACTGAGACCCTCCACATCTGTGAGCTGTTAGGATGTCAGCCAGTGCTTTTTGATTAGTCAACCCAGGGAATTTTTGAGTGATTGATTTTTCACATTAAACATGCTACACTTCTGGTTTTTAAATAGCTTTATGATTTACATGTCATATGACCTACTCACCTAAAGTAACTTGGTGAGGTTTACTAAATGTGTATTAGTAGTGCCACCATCACAGTTCAGTTCTAGGACACTACCATGTCCCACATGCCTGCATATGGTTGCTCGCATGGGGGCTTTTAAAATGAAAAATGGTTAGACCTACCCCCCAGACTCTCTTGGAGGGTAGAACATCAATGTTATTTTGTTGCTGTCACAAAACACTCCTTATTATATTAATGTAAATCAGTGTTGATTTGGACAAATTTTGTAGGAAAAAGATGAAGACCAAGAAAATGTGAACGGGACCCCTACTAACCAAGTGGAGTGGTAACAGCTAGAGCAGCAATAACAAAGTCTTTGAGAACTTTAAGAGACAGTGGTGGTTTTCTGCTCCCTGGACTTTGTTCTGGTGTCTACTTTGCCTGGAATCTTCCTTCCAGTCTCATCAGCACTCTCTAAGCACAACTAGTTAATCTAGTGAAGTCGGACACTATTCCAGTGAATTTTATTTACTGCCTGTGTTTGCATAACTCTTTGAATAAATTTTGACTGTAGGTCTTATTACATTGCTGTTATTTATGGTCTTCTTCCCTTGTTGTTCTGAGAACTCCTTGAAGTGAGCCATGACATTCATTCTAGGATCTAGACAGTGTCTGAGAAAAAGTGGACTCCCCATAAATGTTTGTTGAATTCAGTAACAGAAGAGGTTATTAAAATGAAAAAAAAAAGCCCTGAAAATTTTAGGCCATGATATGCAACTTTGAACGAAAATTAAAATCAACTAAGGAACATTTCAAAATCCTCATGATCATCTCACACCTAGACCAATAAAGTAAGAGCCCCATGGGTGGGATCCAGCAGCATTTTTTAATGCTGCCCAGATAATTCTAGTATGTAAGCTGAAATTCAGAACCATGGACTTAAACCTTGAAAGATGGTACAAAATTGTCTCCTTGACCCCAAATATTCCTGCACAACTATGTGAGTTATTTAGATGATTCGATGTTAAATTGATTGAAAAAAAACTAGAAATTCGTGTACATTAACAACTGTTTTAAATAAATATGTGAAAGTCACTGGTATGCTCAAGAATGCTTATTGCTAATTCATATAGTTTAAATTACGTTCCATCTGACATTTGATTTGAAGAACCATTATGAAATAGGAGTCTTGGTTTGGGTAGAAAATTGAAAGTAACAGGGAGATTCTATTTGAAGATATGGCAGCAGAGAGCTGGCATTCAGTCTGAACTCAGCTCCACTAAAACAAAGGACAGGAGGATTTTGTGTTGGGGTTAGGAGAACACAAGCCAGTGGTGTTTATGCATTGGTTTTACCCATAAGAAAACTTTCTCATACCTTTGTGACAGGAGGCAGTTTCACAAATTGACGTAAGGTGTCTGTGGAAGTTAGGCTGCTACCCTTCCACAAAAGCTGGAAGATAAGTTTGCTCTCTCCTTTGATGATTACATTTCAAAGAGATGGCTGGAAGATTCTTGAGTAAGTCTTAAATCTGACAAGAGACAATTTAAAAAGATTTATGTCCCAAAAGGGCAGAGAATATATTCACAATTACAGGTTTTCTAAAGATGCTCTATGGAAAGGGAGATTAGGGGTTTAGAGTCAAGAAGGAATTCTGTTTAGAGTTTAGTCAAGCAGAGGAAAAGGCGCACTTGGTCAAAAATCAAGTGAGTAGGTAATGTGGAAGATCAGGTCCAGGAAGGTTGCCCAAAGAAAGGCCTCAACAATGAGATTTCAGCAGCAAATCTTCGCACTAGGGCATTTTATCCTTGGGAGAATGTAAGAATTTGAGAAAGGGAAGGATTAGAGAAATTTCCAGAGATAGAATATTTTCCAGATTTCTTCTGCATAGCCTGGTTTATGTCAAGAAAAGGAAACTTCTTTCTGTACCCCCTTCCTCCTCAAGGAGGTCCCAGCTGCACATTCCCACCTCTCCTGCTGCCACTGAGGAAACTGCTCACCACTGCAATGCCCAGCTGGCCCAAAGGGGTCCTTCTAGTCAGTCACTGTTGGTGAGATCCATTCTAACTTAACTTCTCCTCTCTTACCCTCAATGCATTATCCCAGCCTGTTTTCACATCAAAGAGAAGTTTGGCCTGTGCTTGTTCCAATAGGCAGGGTTAAGTTAGAACTTGTTGGAGTTTGGGAAGACGTCTTTTGGTTTTCTTCCAGAAATCGCCAAAGTACCTTTTCTTTCTCCCGCCTTTCCCTTTAATCAGTTTAAACCAGCAATTCCCCTTTTCATTCAGGCCTAGTCTTCAGTTATATAGTTTCTGATTTTGGTCAATTTACCATCCTTTTCATTGGTATATAAAGTTATTTTTATCATTTCATTTGTTTAATGCTGATATTACTTCCTGGGAAAATTGATCATTTAAAAATATCTTTGAAACTCTAGAAATTATAATGTAGTGGCAGAGTTTTTTTTTATATGAATCAAGTACTATACAGTGTTGTTCATATTTTACCATTATAAATGAAATAACATGGTCATCCAATGCTAAGTTGTATGCTCTTAACAGAGGTGAACTTATTCATCACATCAATTAAAATAGATATTAAAATAATACTCCGTTAACTAAAGAAAATGTGGAAATATATATTGGCAAGCCATGTAAAAGTCATACACATAAGTTCAAGTCCAAAAAAAAAGAAAAAACCACAGAAACATATATGTGTATTTAAAAAAAAAAAGAATCTGAAAGATTACACATGTCTATGTGGCTTCTGGAAATTGGACTTGGAATAGGGTTGAAAAGGAGTTTAGTGCTGTAAAGAAAGGAGAGTGAAGGCACATAATTCAAAGTGGTAATTACATATAGTACATTCTGAATGATAGGCTAATATTTGTTTTGCACCTTTTGTACTTTTCTAAATTGGTTGTGTTTCAAAATCAAATGAAAATTAAAAGCAAAAGTCACATGATAATTTACCAGCAATTCTGATGGTGAGGGGAACTCACCATCAAGGTGAACAGAGACATTCAGGTAAAGGAAAGTAGGATTTGGAACATGGGTAAATATCCATAGACAAAATGCATGACTATAGCAATTTAGTTGGAAAGAATCATACAAATAAAAAAGGTAATAAAAATCCAATATCAGCATAGCATACACCCCAAAATAAGAAAATAGTTTAATGAAACTTTGGAGCCAAGAATAAAGACATTTTTACATATTTAAAGAATATTCAGATCCATGGTCACATAGGTAGAATTTTCTAAGATAGTCCTTCTGCTGACATTGTTTCTAAATTATAGAGCAGAATGAGAGGAAGCAAGAACTGGGTCAGGTAATTACAGTGTTAGAAGACAAAGTAACCTTAGAAGGCATCTAATCCAACTTCTTCTTAGGAAACTGAGGCACTCAGAAGTCACCAGAGGTCAAGTCCCATCCAGACTTGAGCCCTGACTATAACATCGACATCATCAGGAAATCATTCAGTGAGACCAAGCATGTCTTGACTTCCTTTGATAGTGATAGAACTATCCCTTTGTCACATGTGGTCATACAGGAAGAATGAGTAAAACTGTGATGTATACCTTAGACAGAAAGTGTTAAAAATTAACAGATAAAACAGACACCTTTATGCATTCAGTCTTGTTAAATTCATTTTATTCTAATCTTTTTTATGCAAACAAATATTACCCCCAAATCAAAAGGATTTTAGCATAAACTATGTAAATTGAGAGCATAGGAAAGGATAAGCCCTCTGTCTTAGCTTTTGTCAAAGCTGGCTTAATAGAATGTATACACAAGAAGCATTTTAAAGAATTCCAATAAAGGTCATATGCTAATGCTGGCAAATGGGTTTTATGTGAACAGTGATAACCTGTTAGGTACTGCAGTCTGTGTTGTACACTGCACCTAATTATTGGCCTCTTATAAAAAAGGAACACGAGAAAGTTAAAATTGTAGAAGTATTCGTCATTGGGCTCCTTTAAGAATGAAATTCTCTAGGGTATTTGAAATAAAATTTGATTTAATGGAACTTCAATACACACATCACTTTTAAGGAACATTATTTTGATGAACAGAGAAATTCACATTTGCTTGGCTCTGCCCTTACTTTGGGTGCAGTAAATGTGTCTTCTAGATGACAGATGGTCCAAATTAGTCTGAACATTAAACATCATCCCCTGGGTGGATTTAGACAATAAGTTTTTAAAGGAATAGTCAATACCAGCATGGGCCAGCAGAAGCAGTTTCAAGCACAGCAAAGCTGTCAGCTGTGGGGAATGGGGCATGGGGTATCTGGACAGCCCTCTCCTCTGCCTCTCAACTCCGCCTATATGGCAGACAAAGGCAACTGCTAGGACATTTTCTCAATTCTTGCTTTTACATCTCAACTAATGTTTCAGCAAATGTCCTGAACTTTTAGCTAGGAACATTTTGACAACCTTTGTAATCAACAGGAGATTGAAAATGTAAGACCAAGTGAGAAGAAGGAGGCCCAGCTTATTTGTTGCCCCCACTGTGAATACTTTGTTCTGTTATATTGCAAAAGGCCTTTGTTGGGTTTTTTTTTTTTAATCTTTTTGTTTGTTTGTTCACAGGGACTTTCACAACTGTTCTGGCCAATCCAAGGATGTTATGTTCCAAATTATAATCCCAGTTTTCAAGGGAAAAAATGAAGTTGACTTTGTTTTTATTTTAATGTATATTTATAGTCTTAAAGAATACCCATGTACATACCCATGATGGTTAATTTTGTGTGTCAACTTGACTGGACCACCATACCAGGTATTTGGTCAGAGATTATTCTAAATGTTTCTACGAAGGTGTTTTTAGACTGACATTTAAATTGGAAGACTCTGAGTAAAGCAGATGGCCTTCCACCATGTGGGTAGCCCGTATCCAATCAGTTGAAAATATTAATAGAAAAAGATTGACCTCCTTGGATAAAAGGAGAATTCTGCCAGCAGACTGACTTCTAACTTGAAATACCACATCAGCTTTTCTTCCTTGACTCCAGCCTGCTGGCTGACTCTGCAGATTTTGGATTGACAGCCCCCACCCTCATGTGAGCCTGTGAGCCAGTTTCTAAAAATCAATCTCTCTCTGTCTCTCTCTGTCTCTCTCTCTCTCTCTCTCTCTCTACACACACACACACACACACACACACACACACCCTATTGGTTTGATTTCTCTGCAGAATCCTAACCAATACACCCACTACTGAACTTAGGAAATGACAGACTATCACCAACACCTTTGAAGTTCTCTGTGTACCTCTCATGGTCATTCTCACTTTCAACTGCAATACAATCATGAATGAACATCCCAATAATGGAAACACTTGACAAGAAAAGTCTTTCAAGGAAGAGGTTCTCGACACTTTACCCAGTAGATGGCAGGGATGTCACCACATTCCACGTGGAACTTTGCACTTGACCCAGTGAAGCACCTAAATTAACGAAGTCTCTTCACGTCACTGTTTAAGGTATGTGTCACTTGTCAAGCCCAAAGCACTTCAGTTGGATTCCACAAGTACCTGCCCAGGTCAGGGCTCATCTGAATAGCTCAGGACACTCTCGGGTCCTCCTTACTTTAAAGCAGCAACATCCCTGCAGGCCACACAATATAAATTGTTGAATGGGGCTCTCTTTCATCTCATGTTTCTTATTCTATCAACAGGGAGATTGGACCTTGGCTGAACTCTTGAATGCATCCATTCCTGCCCACACTTGCTTCCAGTTTCTTGTTTTAGGCCTTTATTTCCTTTCTTTCACACTGTCCGTGTGTGGACTAGCCATTGCATTTAGATTAGTTAATTACAGCATAGGTCTGACCATGATCTCCTTCTCAGAGCCTTCATAATGCGGGCCTCCTTCTCACTCTCCTCCTCTTGTATGTTCTGGTCACATAAAATTTTTAAAATTCCCAGATGTTCCATAACACATTTACATTTTGCCTCTCATTTAATCAAAGGCCTTTTCTGTATTTTTGTCCCCAATAGGCCAGTCCTACTTATGAGGTAAGGTCCTCCACATGACAAATTTTATGTAAAACTTTTGCTAGCCTCCCATCACATGAGCAGAGTTCATTCTCTTGTCTTCTACATTCCCATAACACCTGACTCCTGCCTCTGTTATAAACATTGATTATATTAGTACTTCATGAACTGGCATTAGGTTTTTTGGTAGTCCAATCAAGCCAACTTGGAATTTTCTTTCATGAGTAAGGCCCAAGAGGGTCCTGGGACTCCAATGCCCATCAGCTTCTCTGTCCCACTAGTTTGTTAACTATGCCTAGACAACACTACTCCCCAGCTGTGGACACAGGAGAGTCTGATAGAGAAATAGGAAGGAGAAACAGGAGAAGGTATGTAAAGAAGAGCACACTGCAGTTGAGATACCAAGATGACCATCACCATTCAGAAGGAAATGTTTGTCAGACAACTGGAAATGCTCCATAGAGAAAGAAGTTTAAAAACCCTTAGCCTCGATATCATAACTAAATTCATGAAAAAGAAGTTACCAGGATAGTCCTTGGAAAGATTACTTACATCTGGGGTGGGAGGTGGGGGGAGAAAGATGAGCCCTGCAAAGCCACTCTTTTTTTAATTTAAAAGAAAAATATCATTTTATTTTCATTTTTTCTTTTTAAGAAGAAGGAGAGGGAGGATGAGGGGAGGAGGAGGAAGAGGAAGAGTAGGAAGAGGAGGAGGAGGAGGAGGGGAAGGAGATGAAGAAGAAGAAAACACTCAGGAAGAATGGAAGAACACCAGCCACCCCTGAAGGAGGGAAGGAGTAAGGAGTGTCCTTCAAAGTCAGTGTGACAGTGGAGAATGAGTGGGAAACAAGTGAGTTTAACAACTGGACTTCTGATCCCAAGCAAGCTGATTTCAGGAGAGAAAAGAGCTTGAAACCAGACTATCGCACTTAAGGAATTAGTCTGTGATTTAGACTTGTTGCAGGAAATATCCAGGTCACCTTGCAAGGAGAGAGCAAATCATAATTTGACCTGAAGGATTAGCAAGAGCAAAGGATAAATTTCTCTTACTTTCTTTTTCTCTTCTTTTATCTTCCTTCTTTTGATGCCCTTCCTTCCTTCCCTCCTACTTCTTCCCTCTCTCTCTCCTTCCTTCCTTTTCTTCCTTCCTCCCCCTTCTTCTTCCTTCTCCTTCTCCTCCTCCTCCTTCTTCCTCTTCTTCTTATTCTTGCATACATAATACATGCATTCAGCTCTTACTAAAATATGTGCCCTCTGATGGGAATAATCCAGTGAAGAGGACCAGATAAATGATTTAAAAAGAATCAATTATTGATTACATAAATCCCAGAAGAGGCAAGAGCTGGTGGCCAGGAATACTAACATCAAAGAGAAATGAAGTTCCTTTTGCTAAATAAAGGAGAAGCATTTACATAGAAGTGCAATAGTGGAGGGAGAGGGAGAGGGGAACAGGGATGGGGAGGGGGATCATACATCATGGTGACTTGGACCCACCTCAGAATGTTGTGCAATCACCTGCAGAAAGTGAAGTTGGTGGGACCGTGATTAGACTACATGATGCCTGCCACCTGGTTAGTGCTCAGTAAATATTTGTCAGAAGAGGAGCCCTTGGCTGAGTATGTGATAAGGAATCTCAAGAGACAAAAAGTATGATTAAATCGAGAGTGTGGATTCCATTGAGAAAACTCTTTGCAGGAACCAGTTGGATCACATTCATGACATTCTCCCACCACACTCCTGCAAAACAACCTGGAAATACAAGGGAAGGAAACAGCTGGCAAGATCTCTCCATGGCTAGGGATTAACAAAGTGGACTTGTAGTAGAAAAAGGGACAATAGATGAAGACCATGATCATGTAGGAGGCCCTTTAGGAGAGGAAGCCAAAAATGCTATCAACAATGCTAAATTTAGCCAACAATGCTAAATTATTGAGTGGAGCAGTGTTCCTTCTCGTATTTCTTATCATAATAGTCAAGGTTTGACTTTGTGCAAACTCCACATTTAATGCCAGTTTCTTGTTTCAGGTCTTCATTTCATGTCTGGAACGCTGCAGTGCCTCTATTATCCAAAAATACTATCCCCAAGTGGCAAATGATCAAAGAAATGACCATTCTAATCAGACCAAAGCTTCCAATGTCCCTGAAGATCCCCACTGGTAACATGAACATGATATATAAATCCCACACATGATGACTCTTGCACCTTAGAATGTTTCACTTATCTGGAACACTCCTACCCTGATATACTCTTTATTTGGTAGACTTCTCTTCATTCTTCACATTTTAGTTTAGATATCACTTTGGGAAGTCTTGTGTCTGCTCAGACCTAAGTTCCACCCATGGTCTTTGAACTTCCCTCATCCTAGTAGCTTTCCTATTGCATTGCAATGGTCTGACTATTGCTGTTTTCTCACACTAGACTACAAGGTCATAATGTCAAGGACTTTGTTCACATTTTGTTCCCTAGGACCTAGCATACTGTCAATATTTGTTGAATAAATATGTGATGTCCCTGCACACTTTTCTGCCAGCTGAGAAAGAGTGATAATAGGTGTTCGAATGCCTAGGGCCCCCAGAGAGGGAGATGTTCCAAATTAGAGATAAGTAGACAAGAATTGTGAGGTTTAGACATCCTCCTGAGTAATTAGTCTCAGGCACCATAAAAGGAGACTTCTTACAGAGAAACAGGCTCAACATGAAATTGATGTCCATTTTGTCATTCACAAAGTGACATTAGTTTCTATAATTAATGCTAGAGCTTGAGTTAGAGGAAAAGGAAATCCCCACTAAGCTCTCCAAGCTTTGGACTTGTCACAGGTTTATCTGAATATTTGTTATTTTTATCTCTTGCTAAAGTCAGATTATTTTGCTATTACTCATTTCCCTATATGCTTTCTGAGATTGGCACATATAAGCATTTGTCAGGGACAGGTTTTGGTTCTATTCTTGATCATCTAAATTTAAAAAAAATACTCAATATACCTGAAATCCACAATGTCTTATGTCCATATATCTATTTATGTTGAATGTGTCATTGAACTTCCTGACCAAAGGCTGGATAGGTAGGCAAATAAAATTCTCAAAGGATAATGATAGAATATTTACAGAAAGATATGAGGCTGTGATTGTTAGAGTGTCAGAACTTGGATTTTTCTACCTCCTACCTTAGCAGAATGGTGGAAGCTAAGGGGCAGAGGATGGCAGTTCTGTGAACTTCACTTTGAATTCTAAAATCATTATTTCTTATTTTGATATTCTTACAAGATTTAGCTAAAGATACTCAATTGAAGCTGAGAAAGTTCTTGAAATGTGTTTACTAAAGTATCCAGATGGGAGGTAAGCAATGGAAACTGTATAGCTATGCAATCGTCTTTTAGCTGCAATACCATTAGAGGCTGACAATGTCCTAGTAGACTTATCTTTCAATGAATGTCATGCTTCATAACTGTAATTTAATTCCAAGAGGTCTATTACCAGGTACTGAGGCACTTATAAAAAAAAAATGGAAACAAAATGGAAGCATTTGTTGGAAACAAATGCTTATATGTGCCAATCTCAGGGGGTGTAGCACCCTGACACACACATATTCATCTTCCTCCTCATCAGGGTCAGATCTAAGTAATGATAGCAACAAATTATTCTGGAAATAAGTGAAAACCAGAACGACTAAGCAATTTTATTATCCTCAACTCTTCTTTTTCTCCTAAAACACAACAATGAATGAAACAAAAATGAAAAAAAAAAAAAAAAAAAAAAAAAAAAAAAACAATGAATGAACAATGTCCCTGAATACCCCTGCTGGTAACTTGAACATCCTATGAGCTTTATCATCATATCCAGAAACTGATCACCACCTTCACAGTTACCATTCTGACCTAGGCCAACTCATCTGTCCTCCTCTGGATTGTAAAAATTCCCTCCTTTTATTTTTGTACTGGGGATTGAACTCAGGGGCACTCAACCACTGAGCCACATCCGCAGCCATATTTGGATTTTATTTAGAGACAGGGTCTCACTGAGTTGCTTAGTGTTTTGCTTTTGCTGAGGCTGGCTTTGAACTTGAGATCCTCCTATCTCAGCCTCCCAAGCCACTGGGATTACAGGCATGCACCACTGCGCCTGGCTAATATTATCTCTTGACTGGTCTCCCTACATCAATCATTGCACCTCACTGGTGACTTGTCAACAGAAAGAGCTATAGGGATCCAGTTAAAACATAGATCAGACTATAACAGTCCTCCACTCCAAACATACCCAGGCACTCCTAATTTATTCAGGGTAACATCCAAAGTCCTCACATAGAACCTCAAGGTCTCCCAAAATTTTACTTTTCTAATGTCACCTTCTGCTACTTTCCACTACTTCCACATCATTGCACCACTAATAGAGCCCTGGACACACTGGTGTTTAGGTGTCCCTGCAACATACTTGGCTTCAGGGACTTTGCACTAACATTCCTCTTTGCCTGAAATGCTCCACCTCAGATACTCTTAATGCTTGTTCACTCACCTGCTTCAGATCATTGCTCAAATGTCGCTTTCTTGGTAAAACCTTCCAAAAGTCAAAAGTCATCACTCTCCCCTACACTGACATTCTCCTACTTCTTCCCTGCTATTTTCTCCATGACACTTATTGCCATCTGATTTCTTAAATATTTTATATTCATCCATTGAGGGCAAATATGTTTGTTTTGTTTACTCCTGTATTCCGTGAACCTGGTCTGGTGCCTGCCACATATTTGGTGCACATATTTTCTAATGGATAAGTGAATAGAAGAGTGGAGTTACAGGAAGTTCTGGGTGCAGATGGTATTGAAACCAAAGACTTAATTCACCTTGCTCTAACTTTTTCTAGTGCTTGCTAACCCAAGGGCCTCACATTCTTCACTTTATCTCTTAGAATTAAAAAAAAAAAATTAAGAGCACCCTATTGTTTGCAAGAAAACCAGAGAAAGGGGGACTGATCCCCTCTTCTCCTGAATCTGTGCTCTCTAATTTATAATCCCAGCTGGTCACAGTGCCTCTGAGTTAACCATCCTTTTTCTATCCACTTCCAAAACCCTGTTAATAGAGGCCAGAGGGCCCAACAGACTTACCACACTCTGGATAACACAGCACAGAAAATTTCAGAGGTTTTCATCTGTTGGCACTCAGAAAATGCAATCTTTGTACAGCCCATTGAGGTTTACTAATTGATATATATAGGACTTGGTATATAATTTCATTGCATTTTCTTTATATAATAGAATAATAATGACTTTTAAAATTCAAAGTATTGTGGAAAATATCAAACTTTGAATTTATATAAAACTTCCTTATAAAAACACTTCAAATTTTTTATTGTAAATTAAAAAATACTATTGAGAATCTTTTTGCTCTCTTTAGTGAACTTTTTTCTCATATAATTTTTTACTGAGCTATAAATCATGTACCATAAAATTCACCCCTTTGAAGCATGAACCCCTTTTAAGTGGTTTAATTTCAAAATATTTTCAGCATGTCAGACACCCTGTTCTGCTCAGTAGTCACTTCCCATTCTCCTCTGCCCCCAGCCCTTGGCAAGACTATTCTATTCTACTTTCTATCCTTGTGGATGTACCTATTCTGAGCATTTCATAGAAAAGGAATCAAACAATATGAGTAGTTCAGTGTCTGGTTTCTTTCTTTCTTTGAGCATTTTTACATGAAGTCTGGGGACTGAACCCAAGGTTGCTTAACCATTGAGCTAAATCCTCAACCTGTTTTTTAATATATATATTTTTTTAATTTTAAGACTAATTCTTGCTAAGTTGTGTAAGGCCTCATTAAATCGCTGAAGCTAGCTTTGTACTTGTGATCCTCTTGCTTCAACCTCCAAAGTTGCTGGGATTACAGGTGTGCACCATCTGGCTTACACGCGGTTCTATGTTTTAAATGGCTTTGTACAATTTTGGATAAATACTTAATAATGATTTCTTCAAATTCTTGGTAATTACCAATGATGAGAAACTATGTTCACTGAAATCTATGACAAAAACTTACAAATGAGTTTTATAATTTACTGCATTTTTTGTCAACATTAAATTTAGTTTCTAACAGTGCTTTTATTCTTTGATCCTTGTAAATTTGTCATTTTTGCATGTCACAACTGGTTGAATATTGGCAGTTACATATGGTTCAACCACTGAAATTCTTCATAATGATGTGAGTGGATTTTGAATTCCATTCAATTTTTCATGTCAAGCTTTAACTTGCAGAACTTATATGCTAAGGAGCAGTTCCTACGAGTGGCTCAGACTCCACTGAAAATCCACATAAGCTATAAATGTAGACAGATATCCAAGATAAGTGAAAGCAGAGAATTGGGATCATGCCTGGAGCTGTCCTGGCCCAGCCTCCTCACCTGTGTGGTGTTTCCTACAAGCTACTACTTGCTGTACACATTGGGAACCTGGAACATAGATTTCTTCATTAGCTCCATGGCTTCATTGTCTATTGATGGGCTCAAGACACCCAGCTGTCCTGGAAGCTAAAAGATTGTTATCTTGCAGCATATCCATGGCCTATTGTTTGGGCAGTTCTGATTGGCGGAAAATACAGCGCCAAAGAAAAGGAATCAGCTTAGAAGTGAATATTAGACATCATTTCCTTGAAGTCACTCCCATAACTGCTCAAGGAATTTTCAATAGTCTTATTCTACTTCTGGCTCAAGGTTGTATGCCATTCTCTATGCATAAAACCTAGGGAATGGTATACAAAATTTAAAAAAATTAAAATCTCAAAATAAAAAATATATACAAAAAACAGGCTGTAGATGTGCCTCAGTGGTTAAGCGCCCTTGGATCCAATCCTTGGTACCAAAACAAAACAAAATTAAACCTCATGTAAAAATGCTCAAAGAAGTCAGACACAGAACTACTCCGATTGTTGGATTCCTTTTCAACGAAATGCTCCTATTTTGTCTCTCCCATCTTCTCACCCTTCCGAATCCTCCGAACTCCTGCCTTCTTTGGCCAGTAGGAGGCATATCGATCACCCAGAGATACGTATTCTTCATTGCCTCAATGATGCCTGTTCAGACAAAAGCTCTGGGACCTATCTCTAAGTAAAAGACTGATGAACTATCTTTTTTAGACCAAAGAGCCGTTGTTCCATATAAGGAATTCTGCTATTTTTCTGTTGACAGTATTTTTCTTCATTTTTCAAACTGGATCAAGAAGAGTAATGGACAGGAGAGAGGAGGCAAGCTCAAATCTGATTCCCCAATCTCTAGTAGCAAAGGAATATAAGTGACCCCAGGGTAAGGGAGGACAGATTGGTTGGAATTGGTGGTATCTGTGGTGGTCTCTACACCCTTGGCATGGGTCCAGGTGGATAATACTGGTTTGTTCTGCAACTATTAATATTAACATTGGTTCCAGTCAAGGTTCATGAGGCCCTGTTATGTCTCCTCAGGGGCTACTCAGTGGGAGACTTTCTGCCAGGCTCTCAAGGTCATTTTGGGTCAGATCCTATAATTTCTGTCTCCTCCCTCTCTCTCTCTCTCTCACACACACACACACACACACATTCTCTCTCTCTCTCTCTCTCTCTCTCTCTCTCTCTCTCTCTCTCTCACTTTATTTATTTATATATTTATTTTGTAGTATTGAGGATTGAGCCCAAGAGCACTCTACCACTGAGTTGCATTCCTCAGTTCTTTTTATTTTTCATTTTGAGACAGAGTCTAAGTTGCTGAGTGTCTTGCTAAATTGCTGAGGCTGGCCTCAACTCTATGGTCTTCCTGTTTTGGCCTCTCAAATTGTTGGGATTACAGGCATATGTCACCATGCCCATCTGAATTTCTCATTCCTAAACGAAGAATGACCTCATCGGATTCAGAAGAGGATTAAATGAAGCAATAAACTACTTACATTCAGGCCTAACATAGAAATAGTTCATCAGCACTCAGCAAATATTAAATTAAAAAGATAGAAAATACTATGATCATGTTATTAAAATCAGGGCTCATCTGTAAAGTACAAATTTAATTGCTGGGGTCTCGGTTTCTCTCCCTCTCTCCTTCCCCCCTCCCTCCCTCCCTTTCTCTCTCTCTCTTTGTTTCCCAAAGTTAGTCTGAAAACTGATAATGAGAAATTTTCTAACCTGTGCTTGAGTCATGCCTTGTTAATGAGTACAGAGAAAGTGGTTGATTACAAATCATGAAAACTCAGCTACCGGAAAATGTGATACTTTAGATAATACTCTATGTGAAATATTTTGAAGTAAACCAAAAAACCCCATATCACTTTACCTATTCATATTTTAAAACAATGGACTGACAGAATGAAAATATTTCTTTTTCACCTATAACAGGATAAGAAGAATCATTGATCACAAGAAGAATCATGTTTATAGATTTATAAAAATATTTTCTGATAGTTCTTTATCTGCTGTTGCTATCCTAATCCTTGAGTATGTTTAAGAAAAGAAAGTATAGGAGTCAGTGAATTGATGACTATCACTTATTAAGTACCTGTTACATGTTTTATAGTGATAAGCACTTCAGCTACCTGATATCATGAGATTAATTATGTTGAAGTTGATATTATTGGATCCATCTTCCCTATGGAGTTTAGTGATCATATCTCTAAATTTTGCAAAACTAAGGTTTAAAACCAGGTCTAATCAAAGCACTTGACTACTATGCCATTTCTTTCCCACTGGCAATTAATTATGAAACTATTAGATAGTATTGAGAAATGTTTTAGTCAGCCTTTCGCATCACTGTGACCAAAACATGTGACAAGAACAACTTGAAGGAGGAAGTTTATTTGGGGCTCACAGTTTCAGAGGTTTCAGTTCACAAATGGCCAACTCCATTGCTCTGGGCCTAATGGGAGCCCATCAGAGGAAACTGGTCAGCTAATGGAGGGGTCAAGAAGCAGAGAGAGGGTGAAGAGAAGGGGCCACAGGGAAGATGTGTCCTATAAAGACAGGTCCCTAGTAAGCCACTTCTCTCCAGTCAAGCTACACCTGACTAGAGTTACCACCCAGTCCGTCCATTCAAACTAGGGATGGACTGATGGAGGATCAGTTTATAACTCTCGTAATCTAATTACTTCACCACTGAATATTCCTGCATTAACAGGAGGCTTTATTTTGGGGTGGGCACCTCATATCTAAACCATAACAAGAAACTAAATAATTTCCTAGCTGAAGAATATCCATATTTTATACTATTGAATATTAGTTTTTAAAACTTCATGAGGGAGGAATTCATAAAAGTTTAATAAATTTCTGAAATTACAAGAAAATAAATGTATTTTAACTTAGAAATGACTATGCATTAACAAAAATAGTGTCTCAAATTGAGGATTTTATGGATTTTCTTTTTTTTACAAGTGGAATTAACTCAGGAGAAAAATCTGGATATTAGAGGAGCATTTGCCAACAAAACAACAACAAAAAAACGTAAAAAAATAGTCAACTGAAAATCCACTTTAGTAGTGATTATTTCCAACCACCTTTATGACATTTGTTAGTATTAATTTAAAATTTTTGAGTAGATATTTTAGACATATTTGAATTACAGAAGGAATATATGCTGCTTTTGTTTATTTAAATGAAACACGCAGAAAAGCTAATAACCTTGCCTCACTCATCTATCCTTCTCTTGGTGAACAATTTTCTTTTCTTTTCTTTCTTTTTATTTTTTATTTTTTTTTTTTTTTTTTTTGGCTTCAGGGATTTAACCCAGGGGCCACCCCGCCAGCCCTTTTTATTTTTTATCAGTGCCTCACTAAGTTGCTGAGGCTGTCTCTGAACTTGGAATCCTCCTGCCTCAACCTACGAGCTGCTGGGATTACAGGTGTGCACCTCCACACCCAGCTTAGTGACACAATTTTGATGTGTATCTTGCTCCATATTTTCTATATTCATTTTAAAAATAAAAATATATAAATGATATATACGGATAATTTTTATTATAAACTGTTTCATGTTATTCAGCCACTGCATTTTTTAACTTAATTATCATGTAGATTTTCCCCTAAGACACTAATTTGTATCTTATACAGTGATTCTCAACTCTTGCCACACCTTAGAGTCAAGAGGGGAGCTTAGAAAAAAAAAAAAAAAGAAAGAAAGAAAGATAAAAATTGCCAGAGCCCCACCCCTGGAGATTCCAGTTTAATTGGTGGGTGGGGCTTTGGCATCAGACTCCCCGGTTGACTCTGATGTGTAACTACTTAGAACCACTGATTGAAGCAATCCAAACAGATGCCAATGCCAGCTACATGCCTGAATTGTCCTGGAATGCACGTTCCCAGAAAGGCCTTTCAAGAGGTTACATCCCTGCTGATTGGGGGACTTAAGGAGGGCCTTTAAAAGTTTTAAGTGTGCTCTGGAAGACTGCCTAGCAGATAGGAAATTTGTTTCATCTTAATTCCCATAGAAAATAGTCACATGGCTGCTACTAGGACCAGGACTTTCACAGACTTTGTAAGTGACAGTGTGTTGTACCAAGGCTGGAATTATTTCAGAGTTGACTAAACTCTAGCAATTTGCCCTTCTTTGTAGAAGGAGGCTACCTTAATCAGGCATCACAGGATACCACACCCAGATCTTGTTCTTCCTCATTTGGCGGAAGTATCTTCTAGGTGGATGCAAAAACTTGTTTGGCTTCTCTTGTTCTGGGAGAATTTTCAATCCTCCCAACCAGCTCCTGTGTCTGTCCTGGTGATAGTTTCACTAATGGCCAAACATTTGTACGCTCGTTTATTTTCTTCACACTTGCTAAATATTTAGAAATATTTGAGAGAATGAAAGACAGAGGCATAAGATAGGAGAGTTGTGGAGGTTTCTGCCCCACTTTTCGTATTTGTTTCAGTGGGGCAAAACAATTGGCAGCCAGTGATAATTAGGTTTTCTTCTGAATTTTTCTGAAAGTTATACCTTCTCTAAATGGTCTTTCCTCTCCCCAAAGCATTTAGTTCATTATAAGTTTTGAAAGACCAGACAAATTGTTGAAAATTTTTTAGGAGTTAAAAAAAATTTTTTTTTCAAAGTGATGAGTTTTAAGTCAACAGACCCTGTCAGGTATGATAAAGCTACTATATCCTGAGTAAAGAAATAGAAGGGTAGAGAGTGAGAAAAAAGGCAAAATCAGAACTGTGGTCTTCTTTTTCTTCTTTTTTTTCTAGCTATTAAACTGCAATATTAATTTTTTTAGATTGAATT
Organism: Glaucomys volans; assembly: GCA_020662805.1. Taxonomy (NCBI): domain Eukaryota; kingdom Metazoa; phylum Chordata; class Mammalia; order Rodentia; family Sciuridae; genus Glaucomys; species Glaucomys volans. The sequence continues at coordinate 153,124 of JAJEJO010004265.1, read as the reverse complement.
TTTTTCCCACCCAAAAAACAATTGTCAAGGGTTTTAAGTCCTGGTAAATGACTGAATTGTTTAACCAAATTGTAAAACAAGAATAACGAAACCCTCAATCACGGGCAATCTGTACTTCAAGGGGAAAGTCAGACGTGGGAGTTGACCAGCTCGGGGTCACTGGGTAATCTGCCTGGGGAGACCCTCAGCTCTGTCCAACAGCTGGAGGGGCCAGGCTCCTCCCCCGCCACGTCACGGGAGGCGGGGCGGCGGGCAATTGGCGGTGCGCGGAAGCTCGGGTGCCCCGGAGTCTGGGGCAGAGAAGAGGAGGAGGGGGAGAGAGAGGAATTGGTTGTGGGCTCTGCCCCTGCTCTGGCTGTTCCTCTGCCGCCGAGAGGTTGCCAGCAACCCGGTGCCCCAAGGCAAATGGTTGACTTGGAGGCATAACTCGCCTTCACTCTTCGGATCTGTACTTGGTTCTTTTCTCGCACCTTGGAATGCGTTGATCATTATGCTGTGATGTGTGCCCGGGAAGAAACTGGTAAGAGTGAAAGAGCAAACCTTTCTGTTTCCCAGCCTTCTGCCTCACTGCTTTCTGTCTGCCTTTCTCCAAGTCTCCTCTGGTCTCTCTCTTTCTCCTCCCTCCTCTCTCCATCCCTTCCCCCATGCAGTCATGCTTAGGTTTGGTGACATGGCTCAAAACTAGAGTTCTGGACTTAAAAATGGAGAAGCGATTGCACCATTTTCTGTTACGTGGTTTCTGTAGGGAAATTATTTGATCTATTCTGAAAATTGGGCTTTGTAAAAAGGTAAATTATGCAGACGGACCCATTCACGTGCGTGCACACACACTTGTCATTCTTTGTGAAATCGAGACCTTTAAAGCAGTTTTGACTGTTTGCCCCAAAAGGTGATGAAGAGGAAAAGTGTTGGTAATTTAGTATAATAAATAAACCATGGATTGATTACTTAGGAAGTTCATTTTACATTATAGAACATATTGTTATCTTTTACTATAAACAGCAGAGAGACATGGGTTGGGCAGTGAATTTTCCAGTCTGGAGAAGAGTAGTGACTTGGGACCATGTGCCTTGGAAAGAATATATTTAAACCACCTATTCATTAGGGCATGTTAGCTCAGGTATTTAGAATGTGATCTAAATAAAACCAAAATTTCTTCTTGCTTCCTTTCATAAGAAAATAATTCTTTGCAAGGAGAAAAACAATTCTATAGACTCTGGGCAAGTCTCTAATTCTAATCAACCTTAAAAGTTGAACCAACAAAGGTAGGGGTTCCTTATCCACCAGCAGTACTGTATCAGGCCAAATTTAAATTTTAATTACTGTAGAGTACCAGCATAAAAAAGTCTTTGTTGATTTGTTAAGAGTGAATATGTAACCCGTGATCATTGCAACAGAATAGCTAATTTATTGACCCAGGTGAACCCACATTTCAGTCTATCACCAAAGGTAATAGCAGCTTCTTCTAGACTGTTTTCTATTCTCATTATGAATAAATTATATCTTCCAAATCTACATTGAGATAGTTTGTTTTTATCAAGGAGAGATCATACTATATTGTTGAAAAGCAAGTTCACAGCATTCAAATAGCTTTGGAGTATTTAAGTACAACTTTGTAACCGTTACCATTTGTTACATTTTGTGAAAAAAAATGGAGAATTTAAACAGTTTGAAACAGGATGTGGGAAATGTTTGACCTTGGCTTACCAAAACATGAATACTTTCCATACTTACTGACTAAACAATTGAATAGGATATTGTTTATTTTGATATTGTCAGTAAAATGGAGGGAAATGCTCAGATTCTGATTATAATTTGTAATTGAACAGAGATGATTCATTTATTAAACAAATGTACTTTTTAGAATCAGTTTTTTAAATTAAGACTTACAAAATGCCTTCATGCTATGTTTTACTTCTTGCCTGCTTTAGTTGGAAATTGTTTTTTTTAATGAAGGCAACGAAAAAATGCTATAAGCAGTATTATTTGGGAACTCTCAAAACAAAACACATCAATGAAGATAAATTTAAGAGATTATCAGTGCTTAAGGAAAGGAGAATTTATTTCATTGAATAAACATTTAATTTAAAAAAAGGAGAATTTATTAACTCCAGGAACAACCGTACGCATGCTGGATGCTATTGCCATACCTGGTTAATATTTATAGCAAATGAGCAGTTTTCCTTATCATTTAGCAGAGGATTATTGTATTTTCTTGAAAACATTATTAGTTCCTTATTTTCTTAGATGGGTTAATTCCATTTCAGAAAAAAGGACTTTATCAATGGAAGCAATACTTTTCATGGATTTGCAGAGTAAGAAGTGGTAATGATACTAATTTTGTAAGAGTTGTGGCCTTAATGGAATCTACATTTAAGATGCTCAATGAAAGGTATACTAATACAACTATCTGAGGTAATAATATGATAATATGTATTAAAATTTGTAAATATTCATAGACTTTGACTCAGTGACCCTAGGTCTAGAAATATAAGGAAATTATGTGAATTCCATTTGAAGACTTATAAATATGTCATTAACCTGTTACCTATAGCATGAAAAAAATCAGAAGCAGCCTATAGCAAAATATTTAAATAAATTAATATTTTATCTCTTTATATGGATAAAATGCATAATAAATAATGCATAAAAAAATAATTTTGAAAAAAAATTGTAACAGAAATATGTTGCAATGTATTGAGTGGCAAGATCAAATGCCAAATATCTTGAAAGTATAAAGTATGCCTTTGAAATATGTATAAGATTCATTTACTCAAAATTTATTAACCTTTTAAATATCAGACACTGTTATAAATTAAAACATTGAACAACATCGCATAAGATTTTTCCTGTTTGCATATAGTTCCTCTTGCATTAATGGATATATTCATTAATATATCACACACTAAAATACACACATGCACACACACACACATGCACATTTCTAGGTGGTAGAGTTATAACTATCATTTTCTTATTTATATTTTTCCTGATGTTCCCAAGTCTTCTATAGCAACTATTACTTTTTGTAATTACAAAATACCACTTTCAACAGTATCTCCAGAAATACTGTAATCAAAAGCAAAGGCTAAGCTCTATATTTATCTACCAGCATGCTCTTTTAAAAGACATTATTAAAAGCAGTGCTTTTATATTATTGCTGTAGTTTGGAAAGTGGGTGTGCTCCCACCCAAGTTCATTTATTGATTCCTGATCACTAATTTGATGGTCTGAAGAGGTGGGGTTTTTGGAAGATGTCTAGATCACTGGCCTGAAGGTCTCATGAATGGAATTAGTGCCCTCATTAGAAAGGCCTAGAAGCTGGGCTTTTTCCTTCCCTCATGGGAGAATATAGAGAGGAGGTGCAATCTAAGTACCAGTCAGTGAACCCTCACCAGACACAGATCTATTTACACTTTGATCTTGGACTTTCCTGTCTCTTTAACTATAAGAAACATGTCACTGTTTTTTTTATAAGCCACCCAGTTTATAGCAATTTGTTATAGCAACCCCAAATGGACTAAGACAAAGACAGATGAACACCACTGAAAAAATTACCCCAATGAAAAATAGACATAAATGGGCAATTCACAAAGGAAAATAAACTGGAATTTGTCAAGGTTGTGGGAGGGAAGATGTTATTCTCCCAATTATCAAAGAATATCAGAATAGCAATAATTGTGCCACCACCTTTGCACACATCATATTAACAGACATGGAAAGTAAATCCATATGTGTGAGGTTATTGGGAAGACTATTCAATGATATGGAAAAATGTTTCTGATATAAGAATATGAAAAATGAAGAAAAGAAAAAAACAAGTTACAAAATGATATTGTAGTTTTGGAAAACCAAATTACCCTATGCATAGAAGCTACTTTATTGGAGAGGAACAATTGGAATGTTAATAGTACTTTTCTTTGGGGAGTGAGATTATAGGTAATTTTAATTTTTCTCCTGGTATTAATCTATAGTTTTTAAAATTCTTTCAATGAATATATTTTAGTTAACAGAGGGGGAAAAAGCCAATCTCCTATTAAAACAATCTGTCCTGGAATGAACAGGACATAAATGGTATCATTCAGCCCCTTTTGCGAGTTCCCACAATCTCCCTCATTGTATGTAATTTTATGTCAAGTATTACTGTTTCTGAACTATATTTGTTGGTAAGAACATTTGGACGAGAGGCAAAGCCACAGGCAAAGCTTGATTCTACTCACATTTGCTCTTTTGCTCCCAGCTGTTTTCTGAAATAATAAGCAGTGTTGGACTAACTGGAGCCTTACTTCCTCTTCGTTTCCTGTTGATCACATCTGCTGGGATCTGATGCTGATAGGCATTAATTAAATACTTTTTAGTCGATCTTCCTAAAATTTGCTTATTCAATTAAAGCCTTTCTGAATGAAGAAGATAAATACAACTACGTTAGTAAAACAAACTTAGAAGTTTTCAACTCTTTATGTAAGATGGATTATAAAAATTTTAATCTCCTTCATTATGAGAAGGAAAATGAAAATCAAGTTTGAACCATCCTGAATGTTGTGCAATCTTTTTCTTCAGTTTATAGTATTCATAATTACTTAGCACCATTTCACAACATTCTAATTTACTTTAATTAAACTATAAAATATACAGAAGGTTATAGTTAAACATCATAATTATAACACCCTCTCCCCTTTTTTTCTTTTGGTACTGGGAATTGAACCTGGGGACACTATACCACTGAGCTACACTCCCAGCCCTTTTTATTTATTTATTTACTTTTGAGACAGTGTCTCACCAAGTTGCCCAGGCTGACCTCAAAGTTGAGATCCTTCTGCCTCAGCCTCCCTAGTCACTGGGGTTACAGTCATCTGCCCCTGTGCCCTGCTATCCTTTTCTTCACTAAAATCTTTGCTAGAAAAAAGTTATCCGATGTTTTTGTCAGAGAAGTTCAACTTTCCTGTGATATCTTTCAGTTTAGAAAGCAACATTTCTACCTAGCCCAGGTAGAAGGTTACCTCAATCTGAAGGATTATTACACTTTTAAGATCCCTAAACCAAGGACTAAGAGGAAAGTGAAATGCTCTGAATGGGGTAAGGGAACTTTGAAAAAGTAATTGTCCCAAACTAGTTTTCTTCTCCCAAATTGTCACATTACATTTGAGCAGTGCCATGAGGGAGCATGATGCTCCCAAATGCCCAGTCAGTCACATATTTTGTGTGCTTCCCATTTTGGGTCATGGTCAGAACAGGTGCGTTGATGATAGGAATATGTGAATAGGGTATGCAGGTTTAATGATGTAACAGGCAGAGATCAGAAATGGTGCCCACACAGGAGGTACAGAACCACATGAGGAACATGAGAAGGCAGTTCATGCTGAGGCAAGGGGATCATGAGTTCAAGGCCAGCCTCAGCAACTTAGCAAGGCCCTAAGAACTTAGTGAGACCCTGTCTCAATTAAAAAATTTAAAAATGGACTAGGATGTGGCTCAATGATTAACCTCTGGGTTCAATCCTTGGTATAAAAAATAAAAAGTAAAAAATAAATCTACATTATATTCTCAAAATATCTTCAGTGATTCCCTATTTCTTCCAAACTAAGTATAAATTCTTCATCTCAACAATTGAAGACTTCAGTATGGTTCTAACATAGATTCCCACTTTAATCTCCTACTAGTCCATAATTTATATTTGAAATTCAAGCCATATGAAACTACTCAGAGTTGCTTAAGCCAACAGTGTCCAGCCTCCTTCCTTTTCATAATATTACTTTTTCAAAAATCTACAAATCTTTTCTATAGGGATTTTGGCCATTTGCCAAGGCTCGTTTAAATGCTCTCTCTCGTGAGTAGCTGTCCCCTGTCCCTTTCCATTCTCTGACTTGACACTGTGCCTTCTCATAGGACTTTCTTTTTCCCTAAATTCATGTACTGCATGAAATTAAATTTTATCTTTTTAAATTGAATTGAGTATTTTTAATCTCTCTCTGGGGTTTTTTTTTTTTTTTTTTTTTTTTGTGCTGGGGATTGAACCCAGGGCCTTGTGCTTGCAAGGCAAGCACTCTACCAACTGAGCTATATCCCCAGCCCTCTCTGGGTCTCTTTTATTCATCTCCAAAGTACCCAGCATTGTACCTAGGACTAGGTAAAATAAAGGAATGCTAGAAAGTAGGGTTCTAAAAGATAGAAGTTTTCATCTGCTTTGTTCTCTGGTTTATTTCCAATATCTATAACAATTCCCCTCATATAGTGGAAGCACAGTAAACTCTAGTTGAAGGAAGTTACTGAGCACTTTCCATGTGTCAGGCACTGCACATACCTTAATAAACCTTTGTATAAAACTTTGCGAGATAGGTGATATTTCAATTTTACAATTTTGGAAACAGGCTCAGAAAAGCTAAGGGTTTATGGGGAGTTGCCAGTTATTGTGAATCTGTTTGCATGGCTTGTATTCTTTCAACTAACTGCAGATGTATTTGTTGCTGTTTTCTTGGGGGAGTGGGTACCAGGGATTGAACTCAGGGGCACTTAACCACTGAGCCACATTCCCAGACCTATTTTGTATTTTATTTAGAGACAGGGACTCTCTGAGTTGCTTCGTGCCTTGCTTTTGCTGAGGCTGGCTTTGAACTTGCGATCCTCCTGCCTCAGCCTCCTGAACTGCTGGGATTACAGGCATGTGCCATTGAGCCCACCAGCCTTTGTTGCTGTTTTGAAAACAGCTCATTATTGTATTAGTACTAATTAAAAATGAATGTATTTGGGGAGTTGAATAGCATTGAATAAATTGACTATTTACCATGAATCCATTTTATAATTCCAGTGAAAATGATCAACTTCCTTTTAAATCCCATTAGTAGTTTGGTTCATTACTGATATTTACATACTAGTCATACTTAAATGCTCTGATCTCAGGGAAAATTTAAATATAAATGTTGTGATAATTTAGTGATTGGCATATATGATCTGTACTTCCATTACATTAAGTCATGTGATGAAATAATCTTTAGTCATTGAGGAATAATACTTACCTATGTAATATTTGTAACATATTTAAAGTCACCCCATAATTTCCAAAAGCAAATTTTTAGGTTTTAAAGGTTAAATTTTTTATCTATTATATTCAGATATCCTTTCTACAGTTCAAACAAAATAAATGAAGTAATGCATATCGTCTCTACTTACCCAGCAATGACATATACCTTAAAGAAAAGACATACCTCAAAATTTCAGTCTTGTGATTTTTATATGATTCATATTTATAGCTCAGGGTAATATGTGAGAGACATTTAGGAAACATTTGATTTAATTTATTGTTATAACCTTTTAGTTTTTATAGTCCATACAGTCTTTCAATAGCTAAGTTCTTTCCATTTTAGCTACAAGTAAGTCTACTTTCCTATTTACTATCTCTTTCTGCTTATCATTTCTTAAACATGTTATTGCTTTTCTTTTTAAAAATTTCCATGGTTACTCATACAGAAAATAATTGTCCTATTTCTTGAGTATAAGAAAAATAGTTTCCCTGTTTAACAAACAGTAATACATACACATGGGAGGAAATGATTAGCTGCATAGAAATAATGTTGAATGATAATGTATTCATGGAGAAATATATTTATAAATTTAAAAGTAAGATATTTCAGGCTAGTTTTGAGTTGCCTGGGTTGATGGTTTTCAAAGTGTGGTCCCCAGAGGAGGAGCATCAGTGCCCCTTGAGCTTGTTGGAAATGTAAATACTCAAGCCCCACTGCAGGCCTACAGAATCAGAAAGTGGGCAGAACCTGTGCTTTTACAAGCTCTCCTTGTGATTCTGATCCGTGATAAGTTGAGAATGCAGACTTCATGCAGAATCCTCAGGTGAGAAAGCCAGGATATTCACTGGGCCCTAACAGGTAGGAGGTACCTGGCCCACTTTAAAAGGACCAGTTTCTCATACCCTGTATTATCACTGAGCCAGCTGCAGAAGCTGTTATTTTAAAAAGTAAAACTTACAATGAAGTCAAAAGTGCAATGTTCGATACTTAAAAGATTTGTGTTGCCTGGGTGTGGTGGCACATGCCTGTAATCCCAGCAGCTAGGGAGGCTGTGACTGGATCTCGAGTTCAAAGCCAGCCTCAGCAATGATGAGGCCCTAAGCAACTCAGTGAGACCCTGTCTCAAATAAAATGCAAAATAGGCTGGGGATGTGGCCCAGTGGTCAAGTGCCCCTGAGTTCAATTCCGGGTACCCCACTCCCCCACAAGAAAGATTTGTGTTGTCTAGCTTTATGTTATTTGTTTTGTGGCAAAGGATTTCCTTTATAAAGCAAAATTAAACTAAGCACTTTTTTGTGTTTCATAATAGAAAAGAGGGGACCATGCGTGTGCCCCCTATCCTTTGATCTTGAATATATTTTTGGACAATGATTTAAAAAAGCAAATGTGACTCTTAAGACTCTCAGATCATGCATGGAGAATCAAATTTTCTTAGAGATCCTGGGCATCTTTGCAGAGGTAGGCAATGATCCAGATTCCCTTATGGGAATGATTAATTAAGTCTATATAAACTTAGATCAGGGTTAGGTGGCTCACACCTGTAATCCCAGGGACTCAGGAGGCTGAGACAGGAGAATCACAAGTTCAAGGCCAGCCTCAGCAATTTATTCAGCCCTAAGCAATTTAGTGAGACCCTTCTCAAAATAAAAAGTAGAAAGGACTGGAAATGTAGCTCAGTGGTAAGCACCCCTGGGTTAAATCCCTAGTACTCCACAAAATAATAAATAAATAAGTAAAATTAGAATCTAATCATAAAAGTATTTTCATAGTGCATCCATATACAGCATAGGCTATGTTCTTTTAATATACCTTGAATTTAATTAAATTGGATTAAGTTTCTTGTATATTACTGGAAATTTTGTTTGTCTGTTTTCTCTACCTTACTAGTCAGTACATGTGATGTTAAATATGGTCATTTCAGAATATTATATATTGGTTGTATTATGAAGATACTAGAAATCAGCAAAAAGAGTCTTGTGTGTCTTGAAATTACAGACTCTCATTTACAATTTGAAAATCTAACCTATGAAGTCCTACCCTCACTGACTTTAATGTTCTAAAGTAAAGAGCAATCAAAGTGATATTTAAAATGTAAAACAGTCTTATTTATGAGACTGCAATTTTTTTGCTATCTAGAATTGTGTATGTCTTACATAAGTATAAACATGCTTTACTGAAATAATTATCTGAGCTCTTTTGCAAAACATCCTTTAATTCTATTCTGATAATTAATTTTCATGAATAAGACTGTGTCCCAGAACTATTTAGACATTTAAATAAACTATCTCTTAAAGTTTAATGAGTCGTATCAATGAGATATCTTTTAGTGATTATCTTTTTGGCTAAAATAATACTTTAATTGGTTTTACAACATTTATAATTACAGTCAAGACTTCTTGGAAGGAACACACATATTTGCCTTTATGAAAGCCTAATTATGCCTAATTTAGTATATAACTGTCTTCAATATTAATCTGAT